>BQNB010039849.1:25783-44593 GCA_026074375.1 Tanacetum coccineum | reverse complement strand
AAAATAGCTATGAATACTAACTATGATTGCTATGCAAACTATGAATACTAATATGAAAACTGATATCTAGATCTATGCCGTAGGGTTCCTTTTATACACTATGGAAACCCTAATGGGCTTACAAAACGCGTCAAGTGATTCTGATCTTTTCTATAAGTAAACATTTTCTCTTAAACAAATAAGTTTATACATATCTTCTTTATAAATAATTGATACTTATCTTCGTAAGTATTCTTGTTCTTTAATCAACCTTTATCTCTTCTCTGATATGTCTTTGATCTCATCTCTAACAGCATTAATCCTTCCAGCAGTTGTAACCGAGTACAAGCAGCATTAACTACTTAGAAGTTTACTCTAGCAGTACTAACATACACTAGCAGTACTAACTTTAGTACTAGCAGTAGTAACTTTATACTATCAATACTAACTACTTAGCATAATTTTCATTAGTATTACCAGCAGCACTAAGTTATGATTGACAGCACTAATATATACCTGAGTAGTAGTAACTCTATTTATAAAGTATCCAACAAAGAACCCCTCATCAACCTTCTCATCAAATTTGATTAGGGGATCTAAGGTATTAAGAATAGTCACAGGACACCCAAAAGGTCTCATAAAACTTATACTAGGTGGTCTACCATGTAATAGTTCATAAGGTGTCTTGTTGTGAGGCTTGGTTACTAAAACCCTATTCTAAACATAACAAGCAGTACTAACTACTTCAGCCCAAAATGTAGTAGGTAATAATGAATCTGCTAGCATAGTCCTAGCTGCCTCTATTAGTGTCATATTCTTTCTTTCAGCAACTCCATTTTGTTGTGGAGTTCTGGAAACACTAAACTCCCTCTTAATCCCTTTCATCCCACAGAACTGATTCATGTCATTATTCTTAAACTCAGTTCCATTGTCACATCTGATGATTTTAACCTTATGATTTATTTGGTTTTCTATGCCAGTAATAAAAGTTTTAAGGATCCCACTAGTCTCATCCTTAGTGGCCAAAAAGAAAACCCAACTAAACCTACTATAGTCATCAGTGACAACAAGGCAATATGTCTTGTGATTGATACTCCTTACAGATGTTGGCCCAAATAAGTCCATATGCAACATTTGTAAGGGTTGGCTGATAGAGCTCACAAGCTTGGTCTTACAAGAAGCTTTGTGTTGCTTTCCCTTTTGACAAGCAACATAAGTATGGTCATTTTCAAAGAGCTTTGAAGGCAAACCTCTAACAAGGTTTCCCCTCACAAGTTTGTTCATAGTTTTAAAGTTTATATGACCAAGCCTCCTATGCCATAAATTAGACTCATCAATTATAGCCTTTGCAAATAAACAAGTCAAACCTCCAGAAGGAAAAACATTCTTTAGATCAAAACTGTACATGTTGTTCTGTCTGGGAACTTTAAGCCAGAGTTGACTTTCATCAAGTAGCTTAAAGTCAGAACAAGACATTCAGTCCCTGTGAAAAGAACATTGTTTTTCTTGTCACACATTTATAAGACAGAGAAAAAGTTAAACTTAAGTTCCTTTACAAAGTATACATCTTCAAAGTCTAATTTCTCAGTTCTAATTTTACCTTTTCTAAGTAATCTTTAACCATCCATTAGGACTTATCATGCAATGCAACCAAATCCACCACCACCCTTGAATAAAAAATTCTGTAAGAAAGGACTTGTTTCTAGTCATATGCCTGGAGCATCCACTGTCAAAAATTCCTTGATCTTGTAAAGTATATTGTGGATTACCCTGCACTCAAAATGAGAGAATTAGTTTCTCTTGGGGACCCAAGCCATTACTAAGTTGAGTCTTCCTTGTAGATCAACATAGTCAAATCTTTTAAACATGTATGATCTACTATCTTTGGAGGTATGGTCAATAACATTTCATGTTGGTCTGCAAATCCAGCATGCTGAGGACTTAACAGCATTTTCCCTATATCCCACAACAGCACTAACTATTGCTTTTGGCCCAGTAGTAGTTACATTGTTAACCCTAACAGTTTTAACCTTTTCATTAAGATTATAGGTTTTAGCTGCTAATTTTTAGTTAAAAGCCCTTGTTACTGGTAAATGTGCTTTAAAATAAGAATATGTTTTGGGTAATGCATCATTCACTTTTGATTTAAGGGTAGCAGTATTAACAGGCCTGGCAGTACTATTTGATGCTGCTGCTCTTGGAGAGTTTTGCTTAGCAGCATTAAACTGTACTGAATGTCCCTAACTTTGTTGCAACTGTTGTTAGGAACAAAATTCCTAATAGGATGTGGGTGAGATCCAATTTATTTTGGTGTTCACCCTCCAAGAAACATTGTTGCATATTGGGTCTAGATTTCCCTTTACGACTAGAAAACCATTCCTTTTATTATTCAACACATGTTTTTCTACCATTTTATTATCATGAAAATCACAGTCTTTGATTCAATAGTTAAAACTCCCACATACAAAACAAGCTTTCTTTATAAACTCAAAACCATTTCCTAGTTTCTGAGTCATCATTCCATTCTAGTTTCCTTCTAATTACCCCTTAGGACATTGACTTTCCTGGGATACCTAATTGCTTATGTATGTTAACCATATTAACAGATTTCACATTCTCATCAGATTTAACAAAATTGATTTTTGTAAACTTTGGTTTTATCTGATCAGTTTTAGATCTAAACACACTATCATTATCACTATTAATGTCCCAATCTTCAATGATAGGAGCACTAGGCCTAACAGTTTAGGCTTTTTCTATAATATCCATACTATCTTAAGATATATCTAGCTTAGTTTCACACCTTTATCTAATAGACGAATCATCTAACCCAACAAAGGATAATTCAGGTCTTAAGGGCATGTAGTTCCCAGTGTAGGGAGAGGGAACTGCATGAAACCCTTCACCTGTTTTGAATCTATCATTTACTGTACTATCATCCACATGACTTTCTCTACTGTTAAACACACTATGAACCACTTCACTCTCATTTATTTGACTATCATTAACAAGAACCAACTTGTCCTTAAGCACTTATTTGACTATTTAACAGTTAGGTTTAGATTCTTTGATGATTCTTCAAATTTTTCTTGTTTAGAGTTTCAAATCAACTTTCTCTTTTAAAGACTTCTTCTAACCTGATTTTTTAAGGTCTTTGATAGAGATATCTTTCACTCAGACAACATACATAAAAAATGCAATATTCTTTTTCATAAACAGCTTTCATTCTTTCATGAACAACTATCTAGCTTCTAATGATTATATTCCCATTTGATAACCATAATTCAAGAATAGATTTATTAAGAGCTACACGCTTTGATCATACTGTTTTGAAAGAGTTTCATATGTATTTTAACAATCTTTAGACAAGTATGAACTTCAAGTCTGAACTGGACGACCCTTGATTAGCCTATTGGAATGTATAGGCCATTAGATCAAAGTTTGTGATGCCTTCTTCAGCCGTAAAGCTCCAATCATAACCACCTATCTCATCTTGAACAACCTAGGCATTTGCAAGAGTTTTCACTGGTACAACCTTTCTTGGAGCATCTCCATTTCTATTCCCCTGATTTCTTGGTGCCCTGCATTCTCTAGCAAAGTGACCTCTCATGTGGCAGTTGTAACATTCAACCTTTGTCTTATCAAAGCCAACAGTTTCTTTGCCATTAAAATTCAGATTCTTTCATGTCTTCTTTAAGAATCTTTTCACCCTCATGGTAAGCATGGCTGTAACACCCCTATTTTTACAAATATAGCAGCGGAAGCTAATCTGGGGTATTACTTCATGGAAACAACAATCATAATCATAGAAAATGACTCAAAAGAGACGTTTGTTCAAAAGATGCGTTATCATTCATTTCAAATCAGAGTTTTACAAAGGCAGGTCCCAAAATCTAGTTACATATAATGTGAATGATAACGAGTTTTAGCCATCTTCGAGTCCATGCCACTCCGTGCCGTATATTTCTCAATAACCTAAGATAAACATGCTAAAAAGTCAACACAAAGGTTGAGTGAAATTCATAGGTTTGATAAATAGTTTGAATACAAGTCATAGTGTAATAATTATACAAACACAATTATTATGAAAATGGTATTGTTATTATATACCCGTTATTAGTAATGATTGCAATGAATGCAATTATCATAGTAACAGTGTATTACTACAGCTAATTTCTTGGTTGGTCTGTTTGGTCCTGATTGGTCTTCTCTGGACTTGTTCCTTGTCCTAAGCACATCGCACTAACAACCTTAACATCAAAAAGTCAAACTAATGACTTGAATGAGCTCATAATATCAACAATATTAACCTCCCAAAGTCAATTAACGACTTGAATAAAATTAACGACAAAGTATGAATTAAGACACAAACACAGATAATCATCCAAAGTCAATTTAAACGACTGAAGTCAAATTTTAACACATTGTAGATATTTGTAATATTAACACCTTAAATCTCAAAGACATTTTAACTACTTGAAGTCAAATTTTTAACGACTTGATGGATAGATAACTTAAAACATCAATTTAAAAGATATGTCAGGAAGCATCTAATTTGAAAACACTTGTATTCAGAATTATTAGCAAGTACCCCCCTCACTGTTTATGAATAGATTTGAAATGCAGGCTATGAATTCATTAAGTCCTTGAAAAGTAATCACATTGTTATAATATAAACGAGTATGTAAAAGAGTTTTGTAGCAACGCAATGTTATCCCCCTCGCGGGTTTATAAAACATGTAAAATGAGTAAAGGCGAGGTTATGAACTTCACCTGATATGTAGATGTAATAAATATTCCAAAATGAAAGCTGACGACCTTATCACAATCTTAACCGGGGAAGGTTGATATAGCAAATGATAGTAAACAGCCACGTCACGCAACCTGAGTAAATATGTCAAGTCTTAGGAAGATTGTACTTTAGAACTTTGGTTCTAAGAGTTATGAATTTGATTGAAGAGTTTGGAATTATTGTATCACCGTTCGGGCCATCATAATTTAGAAGTCATTCAGTAAACGTTTGAGGAGCTAGGGCACTTTAAATCGTAAACCCAACAACTCAGTCAGAACGTAATACCAAGATGAAACCCCTTAATATGAAGCTCCCTAGTATTGTGATACGATATAATCGGTTTAAAGCGTTTTGATCAATATCTGGAAATGATAAGCACGAGAAGCGTTAATTAAAGTTATGTCTTGTAATGTTTTGAATACATTTTTATACTTTTTCAAAATGTTACATTTTAGACCCTTGATAAAGAAAAGTGGCAAAATATACCTTCAGAGTTTGCACTTTTATGAGTTTGGTCCTTCAAGTTTAAAAGATATACCAAGTAAACCTTATACTTTGGAATGTGACATAATTAGACTCCCCTATAGTGTATACATTAAAATAACATTTTCAGTCCTTTTAGTTATAAGTTTCCGAAAGTTATGATATATACCCCTTGCATGGATTATAATTACAAAACATGTCCAAATTGCCATGCAAGTTTAAAATAACGATTCGTTAAGTTAGGAAGCAAAACGGGTCAAATTAGGGTTTTAAAATGTAAACGTGCGGGTTTTAAGTTCAAATTCCTTCAATAATCAATAAAGTGGTTATTTTTAACAATAGTTAAGCCATGCTATGATAGAATATAACAAAAAATTAACCATTATTAAGAAAAACGCGAAATTAGGGTTTCGGGTGTACGGTTTTGGATCAAAACGAAAATGAGCATGAATTGAGTTATGAAACTTTAACAAGAGTTTATTTAGGATCATATGAACATTATAAGAGTGTAGACAGAAAGCAGACACCAGAACCGTAGGTTTGAGCTTTCAAAGGAGCAAAAATGTGGAAATGGGTCGTTCGGGTAGTAATTTTCTTGTTAATAAAATTATAGTTAAAATATAAAAAATAGTATAAATAAAATAAAACCGTATTAAATGTAAACAAACCACCATACGTTAAATATTAAAATTACGCCTTGTATCTTGTTCCCGGGGCTTCAAATCTTCAAAGCTTTGCTTGAATGATGTTCTTAGATGATCCTAGGATCATATGGAGCAGAGAATGTTTGCTCAATTGGGTTATAGAAAGAAGAGATGGGGGATGCTTTAAAATGGAGGCATAATACCCCTATTTATAGTAATTTTAGAGCTTGGTGACTAAGGATGCTAAGAGACCAGGTGAGGACATGTGTGGGAGCTACAGGGTGATGTAGAGAGGCTATGGGATGATTAAGGAAGGCTATGGTGCAAGGTGGAGGTGGTTCTAGACGTTTTACGGGTGTTTGGTTTGATTTATACATGGCTGTTTTTGGACAGCAACAATCAGTCTTTGTAAAAGGTTGTCATTTTCAAAACCGTAACTCATTGAAAGCTCAAACTAGTGAAGCATGTTAGATATATGAGTCCTCTACAACGTTTAGGGGTTTTAATATAATTTATGGGGTTACTATACAAAAATTTAGAGATAATAGCCATTTACTACAGGTGTGCCGAATCTGCGCACCTTTGCCATTTCGGCTATAACTAATTCATCCGACGTCGAATCGGGTTGATTCCACCGGCAAAATGATCACAAGACATAGGGCTACAACCTAGTGTTTTCACTTAATACCCAGAACCTATTGATTTGCCCATATCCTATGTTTTATAGACTGATCCGATTCTGAACTAGGGCCTAGTTTTAGGTTTTAGGGTTAGAACTAGATTAGGGTTTTGTTTTAGGGTTTCTAGGATTTAATTCATGTATAATGATGTTATAATGATGAAAAGTTATTTTTTAATGTTTTGTAAATTAAGTTTCTTCTACAAACATATTTGATTAATGGTTTAGGTTTAAAAAAAACGGATAAAAACCAAGAAACGGGTTATGGTTTAGAAACTAGCTCGGTTTAGGGTTTCTTGTTTTGATTTCATGGAATCTTATGAAATGAGAATGAATATGGAATGTAAATGAAGTTCATTACTTGCTTTTAACTTGTACTTAATAGATTGTATGGAATTCCTTAGGAAAACAGAGGTTAAACTGACTAATTTTGGTATGTCACACGCTTAATGAAACATAAGAAACCTCTATTGAGGTGAAAAAGCACCCTTTTGAAAAGTTAACTTATCTGAGTCTGTGTGATATCCCATAAGCGCCAATTGCTCAAAGATCTCCGAGTTGGGAATAGAAGAAATACCATCTTGATCATCCAACTTGAGATGTCGTCTTAAAGATCCCTCAGTTATAGTTATTGAATGACCATCAATGGTAGCAGTAAGCTTGACTTCTCCATTTTCAGCAGTAGAAACTTCAGCAGACCTCCAAAATTGTTTGATAAAGGAGACACAAACATCTGGCTTCTTTGTCAGTGCATAGCAAATGTGACTTCGATTTAGGAAATCGATGATTTGATGAAACCCTGCACTTCCTGTAGATTTTTCTAAGAACGCGACCATGTTGTGCTTGTCACAAAATTCCAAGTTTGCCATAACTGAAAGTGTGAGTAATTGAGTGGGATATGATCGTGGATGAATATATGAAAGCTGGAGAAAGTTAATTGCAATTTAAATAGAGAAACGTAGAGATATGGTTTGACCGATTTAAAGAAATTGAGTTTATCGTGAAGAAAGTTAACATATATATATAAAGATCACGAAAGTCCAATTGGTCAAACCCCTATAGCATAGGAATTTGGCGGAAATATCTCAACGGCTCTATTAATTAATGAAAAATCTGTTAGACTCAAACAGTACTAACGGTCATCCAGCAGTACTAAAATTGGTCTAGCAGTACTAAAATAAGCCTAGCAGTATTAACTTCTCCACCCAAAAGCAGTACAAACTCCAAAGTTTGTAATACTCAAAAATAACTTCACACAATCTCTCTTTCTGTTTTTAAGCTCACATTTAATCTCTCAATTCTTTTGGCTCACTTTTCACTCTGTCTGTTTTTCACACAACTCTCTTTCTGTTTTTAAGCTCACAAAATCTCTCTATTCTTTTTGGCTCACAATGCACACAAAGTATAGTTTTTGGCAAACTACCAGCCATTAACGGATTTGATTAGTCTTTACCAAGAGCCGTTTGCTTTGGACTAGCCAATGCTTCATTGTAAAAACATGGTGCATTGATGACCATATAGTTTTGAGTAAACTATCAACTATCAACGGATTTGAGAAGTCTTTACCAGGAGCCGTTTGCTCTGGACTAGTCAATTCTTTGTTGTCTATGAGACATGGTGAACTGATGACCATTTGTTGTGTGGTGTTACAACCAACACTTTAAGAACAACCAACATTCCTCCCCTCAAATATTGAACCATTTAGGAACCAATTTCACACTTTAGTGCTTATCTTGAAAGAGTTAGCTTAAAACCAAGAGAAACATAATCTAATCATGTTTCTTGTTGAGCAGTATTAAGTGTTTCTAACAGGATTAACAATGAGACACAGAAATAACTAGCAGTACTAACAATAAGTAACAGTTTTTACAAACAGTTTTAAATATAACTAGCAGTACTAATTATAACTAGCAGTATTACTTTACACAGACTTAACAGTACTAACTTTGAACAAACTTTACAAAAACAAACAAGAGATTTGGGCATTAGGGATTGAGCATTCCAATACTTGAGACCAAGTACTGAAATCTACCAGCATCAAAACCTTTTGTAAGAAGATCTGCTACATTATGTTGAGTGTCAATTTTTTCCATTTGAATCAACTTTTAACCAGTGCAATCTCTTATAAAACGATGCCTAATCTCTATATGTTTTGTTTTAGAATGTTGAACATGATTTTCTATTATGCAGATAGTACTAGTATTATCAATGTAAATAACAGTATCCATGAAATTGTACCCATAATCTAGCAGTTGGTTTTGGATCCAGAGAACCTGTCCACAGCAACTTGCAGCAGCCACATATTCAGCTTCAGTTGTAGAAGTGGCAACTACAGTTTGTTTCTTGCATTGCCAAGAAATCAACCTATTTCCTAAAAACTAACACCCTCCAGTTGTTGACTTCCTATCTTGTGTAGCTCTAGCATAGTCACTATCAATGTAAGCAACTAATTCCAATGGAGAATCTTTAGAATACCAAAGACCTAGAGATGGTTTGCCTTTAAGGTATCTAAAAATTCTCTTAATAGCTAAGAGATGGGAAGACTTTGGAGAAACTTGAAACCTTGCACATGCACATACTGCAAACATGATACTGGCTAGATGTTTTGTAAGTACATCAAAGAGCTATCATAGATCTATAAAGAATGTTCATCACAACAGCAGCATTTCCAATCTGAACTAAATTTCCAAATCTGTTGGAGTAGAGGTAGACTTCACATCTGAGTAGTTGAACTTTTTCAAAATCTCATATACATATTTATCTTGACTGATAAAAATGCCATTCTGTTTCTGTTGGATCTGTAATCCCAAAAAGAAGGTGAGTTCTCCCATATAACTCATTTAAAACTTATCCTTCATAAGCTTCTCAAACTCATCACATAATTCCTTCTTTGTAGATCCAAAGATACTGTCATTACATAGATTTGAACAAGCTAGAAATGTCCCTTATGTCTTTTGAAGAACAAGTTTTGGTCCATCTGGTCCTCTTAATCCATTGCTCAACAGATAAGTGCCAAAGTGTCAAACCAAGCTCTTGTGCTTGATGAGCCATATAGTGCTTTCACTACCTTATAGACTTTATCAGGATGGTTAGGATCTTCAAAGCCTGGAGGTTGACATACATATACCTCCTCTTCAATCTGACCATACAGGAAGGCACTTTTGACATCCATTTGGTAGACCATAAAACCTATATAAGAAGCATAAGCCAGGGATATTCTTATTGCCTCTATTCTAGCCATAGGTGCAAAGACTTCATCATAGTCTATGCCTTCTTCTTGTGTATGTCCTTGAGCAACAAGTCTTGCTTTGTTTCTAATGATAATCCCCCTTTCATCTTTCTTGTTTCTGTAGACCCACTTTGTACCAATTGCTCTATGACCTTTAGGTAAATCTACAAGAATCCAGACCTTTTGCAGTTTGAACTGAAGAAGTTCCTCCTGCATTGCTTCTACCCATGCTGGATCTCTAAGAGCTTGAGAAATTCTTTTTGGTTCTTCCTGAGAGAGGAAACAAACAAAAAGACATGTATGAAGATCCTGATGAGACTTCCCTTCATAGATAGCACTAAGAAATCCTTTTTCAGAGTAAGAAGTTTTCATCCTTCTTGTCTGAACAGATGACTGCACATCACCAATCACATGCTCAATTGGGTGATCTTTGTGAATTCTTGTGTGAGGAGTTGTAGGGACTTCATAAGATTGAGGAATGTTCCCCAATTCATATTCTTGGTCCTCCATATGTGAGTCTTCAGATGCAGAACTAGGTCCTACCAAGTCTTCAGGAGTAGCAGTATTAACTTTAGGGAGAGCAGTACTAACTTCTCTACTACCAGTATTAACTTCTTGCCTGGCAGTATTAACTTGTTGATCAGCAGTACCATTTTTCTGAAGATTGCTACCATCATGAGACTCTTCTGTAGCATTATCTTCATCATGTAACTCATCTTTATCTTCTATTTGAGCATCATCAACAATATTTGGCGAAGCATCACCAAAATATGAAGCATCCTTCCAAATTGGCATTGCAATCCAATCTTGATCTTGTTGAGAAGATGTGCTAGACTCAGAAACTCCTTGTATACCTGCAAAATCATTAGAAAAAGTCCCTGCAACCACTGGTACATAATTCATTGATTGGGTTAGAGAATCAAGATCAAACAGCCACTTTGGACCATTTCCTTCTATCATAGGCTTATTCTCTAAGAACCTAATATACAAGTTTTCCTAAACTTTTTTAGTTCTAATGTTGTATACCCTAAAAGCTTTGCTACTTAAGGAATATCCAACAAAGAAACCTTCATCACTTTTTCCATCAAACTTGCCCAACTTATCTAAGGTATTGAGAATAGTAACATGACATCCAAATGGTTTCATGAAGCCTATAGCAGGTTTAATACCTCTAAAGAGTTCATATGGAGTCTTGTTATGAGGCTTGACTATTAAGACCCTATTCTGTACATAGCAAGCAGTAGAAACAACTTCTGCCCAAAATGTTGTAGGTAACTTAGAGTCAGCTAACATTGTTCTAGCAGCCATCATATGAAGTCCTATTCTTCGCTTTCAGCTACACCATTTTTGCGAGAGTATCCTTGCTACACTATATTCTCTTTTGATACCTTTTCCCTACAGAACTCATCCATCAGTTTGTTTTTAACTCTGTCCCATTATCACTTCTGATTATTTTAACTTTCTTATCCACTAGGTTTTCTACCTCTTTGATAAAGTTTTAAGGATATTCACTTGTTTCATCCTTAGGTCTTAAAAAGAAAATTTAATACAGGCAACACAAGTTGGTCTTTCTCAAATCTTTTAAAAAGGCAAATCTCCTACCAAGATTTCTTGACAATTATAATATTCTTACAATTGACATCTTTGACAAGTTTATTAATATTCTTAAAATTTATATGACCAAGCCTTCTATGCCAAAGCATTGATTCTTCAGATGTAGCCTTTACAACTAGACAAGTTAAACAGTCTTTAGGAACTATGTTTTTCATATCAAAACTGTACATATTATCCTGTCTGGGAATTTTAAGAAGTATCTGATTTTCACCAGGCAACTTAAAATTAGGAGATAGGACAAGACATTTAGAGTCCTAAAAAAAACATAGTTCCTTTTTTTGTCCCACACATATGTGAAGGTACACTAAAAGGGTTAACTTTAATTCTTTTGACAAATATAACATCATCAAAATCAAGATTTACCATTTTAATAGTAACTGTAAAAGTAATTCTGACCTCCATGATGCTCCTCCAAAACCAAAAGTAACATAACCTCCATGCAAAGGTCTTGAAAATCTGAAAATGGCTATGTTGCCAGCCACATGTGCCTTGAGCATCTACTATCAATAAATCCTTTATCATTTAGCTGTAAATTGCTCTACACACAAAAACTTATGAAGTTAGTTATCTTTGGGGACCCAAGCCATTACTGACTTGGATCTGCCTCGTGCATCAATGTAATTATATTTGTTGAAAACCAGTGATGCACCATTGGGTTTGATGGGTTTCCAAACCCAACATGCTGAGGGCTTAACAGCATTAAATCCCCTTGCCCTGACAGTATTAACATTTTGCCTACCAGTATTAACAGTTTGTCTACCAGTATTAACATTTTGATTATGAGACCTTTTTGTTAATGTTGTTCTCTTGTAAAAGGGCCTTTGAACAGTTGATTGTGCTTGATTTTGAAAATGTGTCCTTGGTCTAGCACAATGAACTGTTGATTTTGGGTGAGCAGTATAAGAAGGCCTAACAGTATTAAAATCCCTAGCAGTACTAAAAGGTCTGGCAGTGTTAACAGACCTAACAGTATTAACAGGCCTTGCATTATTAACAGTTTTTAGGCCAGTCTTCATTAAGACTGCTCTTGGAACCATATGTTTGTGAACATTAGGACAACTGTATTGAATGTGATCAAAACTTCCACAGATAAAACATGCCTTGTTATTAAAAACAAAGTTACATCCTAATTGATTGGATTTTTGACCATTCCAATTCCTTTGGTTTCCTCTAGGTCTTTGTGACCTGTACATTTCTGCATACCTAACTGACCTCCTAACTGGTGTTTCAGGTTTAACAAACTCTTTCTTAGTAGCAGTAGGTATAACAGTTTTCTTTTCAACCTTAGGGATAGGCTCAACATCATCCTCATCATCTGACACCTAATCTTCAATGATTGGAGCATCATTATTCTCTCTAGCTTTCTTAGGTTCTTCTTCCCTAACTTGATTAGCAGGACAAAAAAACTTTTCTTTCCAATCTTTGTCTACCTTAAGTGGAGACTTAACAGAGCTAGAATCAGTCTTTTGTTGTTGTTTTAAAGAGTCATCAGTATTCTCCTTAGAATTATCTGACTCTTTATCACAACCAGTGGTAGGCATTACACTTGAATCCCTAGGACCATACTCATTTACCTCAGGTTGTTTGAATTCTTGTAGACCTGAATAAGATAAATCTAAGGGTGTTGGTCTATTTAGAATCAAAGGATGAGGTGAGGGGACAGCATTGTAGCCAAATCCCTTTTTGCTCTTGTCAGTTATCTGACTTGCTAACAACTGATCTAAGTCTTTTGATGATTTTTCAAACTTTGCAATCTTAAATTCAAACCCCTCTTTTTCTTCCTTAACCTTTTCAAGTTCAGTCCTAAGTAATCCCATTAGATACTCTTTGTGACCTACACTTCTTTTAAGCAAAGCAATTTCCTCAGAAAAAAGAACTTCAGATTCTTTATATTTAAGAATTTTCCCTTCTAAAATTGATAAACCTCTTTTGTATGTAGAAGCTTTAAAACCAGTATCATCTAACTTAACAAGTAAATCATCATACTGTTTCTTTAGAGCTTCATAATTTTGCAAACAAGATTTAGAACAAGAAAGATTTATTCTTTTGATACCTCAGAGTTAGTGAATGTCATGAGAGCCATGTTTGACTTGAATTTCATCCTTGCCTGTCACATCCAATCAAAATCCAACACCATTTATTGCACACATTGCTTTTTCAGACGATGCATCTTCAATCCTTACATGCTATGAATGAGCTTCCTGTTCCAAATTTATGTGGTCTTTACTTCTTGGTGCTCTGCATTCTTGGCAAAATGTCTCATTTTATGACAGTTGAAACATTCTACTTTTTATTTATCATATCCAGCAGTACTGCTTCCATCAATGATGATCATCCTTCCAGTTCTCTGATAGAACTTTCTTGCCCTCATGCTTAGTAGTGCCATATTCCACTTTAGATCCATTTCTTCCAAATCATCATCATGAAGTTGCTCAAGATCTTCATGAACTAATTCAAACCCTTGAGGTTGAGTGGACAAAAAGGCATAAACTGTGGCATCACTAAAACTAGCAGTACTAGTTTCAGTACTAGCAGTATTAACCTTTGGGTGGTGCATACTGAATTCAGCTACTAACTCTAGTGTTAACAATATTAATTGTATTAGTACTGCTTGGACTGAAAGTGGTTAGAAATGCCAAGTTCTTATCATCATTGTTATCAGCAGTAGATTTCTTAACCTTTTGTTCAACAATTTTAAAATTATTGTACAAATCATCCAAACCTATAGTATCAAAGTCGGGTTTGTTCATCCAGACTACCACATGAGTATCCCACTCAGAAGGTAAGCCCCTCAAAAATTTAACATTTAGATCTTCAGGAGAAGTAACTACACCCAGAATTGCCAACTTACTAACAAGCTTTTGAAGCCTGTAAAAGATTGAATCAAGAGATTCTGAGCTTGAAGCATTGAAATTTTCATACTGTTGCTTTAGTAAGGCCTTTTGAGTCCTCTTTGTTGCTTCATTTTCTCCAAATCTAGCTTTAATGGCAGCAAACATAGATTGAGCATTAACATACTGGTTAAAGGTAAGCTGTTGTTCATTAGGCAGTGCCATGAGGATTGCAGGTATTCTGGCTTTCTACATCATTACCTTTTTGCAAATCTTTTCTTCAGTAGTATGGGGCCACAATCATCTTCAATTTCTGTTGATGGGCCAGATTCTGGTGTTGTAACTGGAATAGGTACCCACGATTCTATTTTCTATTTACCTCCCTATAATGCCTTATTCTTGGATCTGAAAGTACTGCTGATCCTAATTTCCCACATTCATACTCTCCTAGTGTGAGCATGGAAGCTTTGCCAACGTCTCATTTTTTTTTTTTTTTTTTTTTTATTAATTAGATATTTACATTTAAAACCTTAAGTTTTTTATAAAAAACTTAATTAATTTAACTCTTCCTTTTTGTATTAACGCAGTTTACTAACTTTCTAAAAATAATTATTCATTTCCAACCTAACTTCCTAAAAATAGAAATTTTACATTTCTTAATCTAACACTCTAAACGCTAAACCTATCTTAAATAACTAACGTAAAAATACGTATACGTATATATACTTACACATTAAAGACAAAGCACTAAATTTCAAATAATTATTTTCCTTGTCACTTAAAAGCGAACGAAAGGAAAATCGCCATTTTTACCATTAATCCAATCTTTTTGAATGCTCACATTCAATAAATGGATTACCAACACCTCATAAACACATAATAGCACACATAACACATAAAATCACATAAACCGTACATTGCAACAGACATATAAGTCAACACTAAAGGTTTGACTAATCTGCTCAAGTCACGGTTGTTACAGAAGGAAAAGCTCAAATGATTGTTGAAGAGACTCAAACTCCCAAAAGAACTAAAGAACAAATTCAACAAGAAGAAGCTAGTCTTGCAGAAGCCATAAAATTGCAAAATCTAGAAGAAGAAGAAACTGCCAAACAAGTTCATTTGGATGCTTTATTGGCTAAAAGAAGAAGAGTTAACTGAGCAACAAAAGCAAAGAAAAGATCAAGTTCAGTTTGAAGCTCAACATTATATATAGAAGAAGATTAGAATGCTATTAGAGCTAAGCTTGAGGCAAATGCAGAGTTAGCAAAAAGTGTTATAGCAAAAGATATGTCTGAAGAAGACTTTGCAAAGAGAATGGTGGACTTGGTAAATCAAAGAAAGAAATACTTTGCAGAAGAAAAGGCAAAAGCAAAAAGAAGTAAGCCTATGACTCAATCACAGTTGAGGATTTACATGTCAAATTATCAGAAGAATCAAGGAACATGGAAGCTTTCTCAGTTGAAGAAGTTGAAGTTTGAGGATATTAAAGAAGAATTTGATAAGCTGGTTAAGCAAGTTGATACTTTTGTTCCTATGAGTCTTAAAGCTACAAAGGCTGAGTTGAAAAGATTTGGTGAAGAGCTTCAGACAAAAACTACTAAAAGGCAAAAGATTGATGATAAAGATGCACAATCTACAGAAGAAAAGGAAAAAGAGCCTGTAAAGAAAATAGGAAAAAGAAGGAAACAAATAGCAAGGAAAGGGTTACACACTGCTAAGGATGAAGCTGAAAAAGATAAAGCTAGTGAAGAAGATGATTCTTCTTCAGGTATAAATGTTCCAATTAATCATGTTCCTGTAGCTGTTAAATCCCCTAGTATAGCAAGCTATAAGATCATCAAGCAAGGCAAGAAAGGTGTATATCAAATAGTAAGGGAAAATGGTACTGATAAGGTTTATATGAGCTTGGGAGCCATGCTTAAAGAAATATCAAGAGAAGATCTTACAGAATTGTACAGGATTGTGATGAAGAGATATGGTACAGAGGGTCCAACAGATGATTATGAGAGGGTGTTTTGGGAAAACTTGAAGACAATGTTTGATGCACCTCTTAGTACTGATTTAGTTTGGAGCTTACTAGGTCAACAAAAGATACTAAGTTAGAGATACTATGAAACCTGCAGAGTGCATTGTTTGAACCTAGACTCAGCTGATATTTATATGTTAGCAGAAAGAAAATATCCTTTATCAGCTAATGTATGTCAAACTATGCTGAAAATGAAGCTTCTGGATGGAAAGATGAATGAGGATTGTTATAAACTTTTGAAAATGATGGAGAAGCAAGCTGGTGTTAGAAAATGATGGAGTTGTCAGTAGATGTGAACATATGTTGGAAGCTGTGAACTATAGTGGAAGAGAGAAGGGTTTGGGTGTTGGCTAACCACCACACAACAAATGGTCATCAGTTCACCATGCTTAATAGGCATAAGGACTGGCTAGTCCAAAGCAAACGGTTTTGGTAAAGACTTCTCAAATCCGTTGATGGTTGACAGTTTACCAAAAACTGGATGGTACTCAACTTACCAATGATTCATGTTCAAAAAGTTGAACTGGTTATTAATCCACCAGGGTGATGTCATGATTCCACCAAAGGATTAGCTAGCCCAAGAGCAAACGGTTACTTGGTAAAGGCTTAATCAAATCCGTTGATAGCTGATGATTTGCTAAAAATCATATGGTATTTCAACTCACCATGTTTCATGTACTAAGAGTTGAAATGGTTATCAATGTACCATGGTTTATAAACCAAACATTGGCTACTCCAGAGTTAATGGCTAACTGGTAAAGAGACATCAAATCCATTAAAATTTTCAATGATTCACCTCTCACAGGAGTTAACACACCTGGAAGTGATGAGAATAGACTGAAACTTTATGATTTGATGTACATATAGTCAATGTTGCTGCTTATTCAAGTGTTGCTGAAGAGATATGACTTGTTGCTGTGAAGTGCTGATTATGATACTTAGAAGATTAGTTGCTGCAAAGATCAGGTAGGATGCTTTAAAGAGTTTGCTGGTAGAAAACAGAAGTACTCATACACGACAGTCATCATGTTGCAGTTCATGTTTGTGGTACAGATACCCATGAGTTACCATTCTCTATGACCTCCCATAGAGCATAGTCTTGTACCTGGAAGTATTGCTTGATTCTTATCACCCACATCTCATACTCACCTAGTTTGAGTATGGGTAGCTTAGCAGTAGTATTACTCTGTGCAGATTCAAATTCCATAACTTCTAGATCAAAGTTTTAGAACACAAGGCTCTGATACCACTTGTTGATCCCAACTAGATCTTGCAAACCTTGTTAAAGGGTTAGTTGTATTGAATAGATTCAAGACAACTATGCTAGAAACTTTGTTGATACTAAGAGTATGCGGAATCTACTCTTTAGTACTTAGAAGAATATGAATGTAATAGTAAACTGTGATGCAGTAGAATGAACAATGAATATAACCAAAAAGCTTCAATATTATTATGATGAATAATACGAGTACTCTGTCTAGTACTAGGGTTTACAACCTTGAAGCTATGAATGTGTCTATCGAGATGTGTTTACAACCAAAACCTAGGATCTCCTTTTATACACCAAGGAGTCCTTTACAAGATACAAATCTTCTAAACTTATATAAGATATCTACGTATCTTCTAATTATATAAGAAATACACAATAAGTTCATATATATCACAAAACATACTTTTATCTCTTCAACAGTTGTAATCTACATGCAGCAGTACTAAGTCTTCTAGTAGTATTAAGTTCAGTACTGGCAGTACTAACCCAGTTAGTACTGTTAGTTATATCTTGAGCAGTATTAAGTTCTTAAACTAGAAGTACTAACTTGTGAAGATTTATTCCCAACAATCCTCCCTAAAACTTGTGATTGACCTTCAAATATTAAGTTTCTTCTGAATCAAATTTTCTAGTCTGCATTGCTGAGGATGCTTCCAATCACATTTCTACTGCTGTAATTATAACTTGACAAACCTGACGAGCTCATAACCTATTTCACTTTGATGATCAACTTCTAGCCTTCTACTCAACATTTTTGAAAGTGTATCTTGTGACAGAGGATATTTCTTTTCTACCATCATGTGAATCACAAAACCAGTATCCATTAAAAGCACATGAACTCCACAAAAATTATGTAACTTCCAGTTTATCAGATTCCAGTCTTTTTGATTTCTCCATATTTCATCTTCTTCATTTGGTTCCATCATTGTCTTCAGATCTCCCCAAAGAAATAAGTCATAACCTTCTGGACTTGCTATCTGAAATCTTTCCTTGACCAATCTATATAATTCTAGCACATCTTGTCTATCAAAATCATAAAGCATTGCACTAAATATCTTGTAATATTTAACACTTTCATCTGCTCTTTTGATTTTATAATAGTATTTATCATTTGCTACAATCTGTGTCTCCCAGTCAACTATTGGATACTTTGTTGCCAATGATTCAATATTAAGACATTCATCTTCTGGAACAATGTTCAAGTAAACTTGAAGTTATTCTTTCTTAGTATCATCTTCTAACTTCTGTTTCTTAGAAATT
>BQNB010039849.1:2735-24700 GCA_026074375.1 Tanacetum coccineum | reverse complement strand
CGTACCTGCACACACAAAACACAAAAACAAGTATATTTTTTCCATTTTTAGTCTGTTTTGGGTCATTTAGGGTCATTTTTGGTATTAACGGATATGTGTATTTTACACTTATCAGAAATCATAATCAACAAAAGGAATTGAAGACATTAATTAAGATATAAATGATAACCAATCTATTACAAGATGTTTATGGATTAAATCAGACCTTCTAAGTTGCTAGAAAAATACCTACCCAAACCCTAGAATCGGACTTAGGGTTGGGGGCTTACAAAAAACGAGTTTATGAGGCTGTATATATAGGCAAAACCTAGGTCGGCATTCCCGACGCTGTCATCAAAAATCCCAACACCGTTGCGGCCTCATTTTTCACCCAGTTGTATATTTTCTCGCTGCGATCGCGTGGGCTGTTAAATCGTCAGATTCTAAGTTCGTATGAAGGAGTTATGATCAAAACAATATCTAAGACTTCACGAGCAAGTAGAATAGTCTTCTTTATCTTGTGATGCCGAATCTTCAAGGGTTTCTTTAGGTCGGCAACATTCTAACGCCGTTGCAAGAGTTTTGACACCATCGCTTGTAATTCCAGATGGCGTCGTAAGGAATCCTGATGCCGTCTCCACCTTCTGTAAGCAATTCTTCAAGCCTTCGTTGTGTAAAGTTGCAGTCTTGTCCCGTTTCTTCCAAAATTAAGTCCAAGTGTATAAAATGATCCTGAAAAAGTGTATAAAATTACACCTCATCACTCAACATCATTAGTGAATTTTCCCTTTCCTCTATCAGATTTGGGAGCAGCTGGTAGACTTTCAGGTTGTTCAGGTGGAGTTATGTCAATAATAGGACCAATGGGTTGAGGAATTAGAACTTCAAGGATGGTATCAGTTAGTTGAATTCTTGATGAGGATCCAATCATTTCAAGTTCAGGGGCATGCTTAGTCAATGGTCTGACTATAATGATTGGGATTGGTCTAGTGACATGGGGTTGGTGCTTAGGCTCTATTTTAACATCTTCAGTTTCAACTTCTTTTGTTGTTTCAACATTTGACAATTGCTCCCCCTCAGTGTAAGAATGAGGTTTTTACCAAATAACCACATGTCTCTGTGAATTCTTCCCCTAACAGTTGCACTGACTTCATGGTGTGTGACTGTTGGAACTGCTGCACTGCCTGAGGGGGTGGAGGATGAAATTCCCTTGAAAGCCTGAAACATCTCAGTCACCATTCCCTTAATGGAAACAATGTCAGCCTACATGGTGACCTGAGTGTTTTCAATTGTGGTGATCCTTTGGTGAAAGCTTAGAAGATTTATTGCTTGCAAACTATTTGCAATTCGAGTGAGTCTTATGAAGTTTTGAATGTAACCTTCAGCAGCCCTGAGAAGTCTTGAATTAAACTCAGGCTCCTCTTTTAAAGATTCAAAAATGCTTGCACACTAAGAGCTTAAGGTGTTGAGAGTTGATTGAAATGAATTTAGTTGGTTAAGGATCTCTGGCAACTGTGCATTCCTGAGCAGCTCAGCGAGACTGGTGATGTTGCCAAAGGTGGTGTTGTTTGACTCATCCATCTTTTGCATTGCTTCCTTGAGAGCAGAGTCAGCCTCAAGAGTTTTAGAGACTCTGTTCAATGTTTTTGAGAAGTTTTCCTCTGTCATCAACTCCTGCTTGACTTATCTTATCTAGATGATTCATGGTTTTCTCTACAAGTTTGTCAGTATGATCTCTATGATCAACATTCTCTTCATAGTAACCTTCCACAGTGGCCCTGAGATTAGCATAAGAGGCTGCAACTTCCTCATGCTTTTCCCAATCAATTTTTTTCGCATGTTAATTGATAAACAAGTACGTAAACAGTCACACCACAATTTTCCTCTGATGCATACGGTAGACAAATAACTTAAACATTTTCAATTACGCTTAACAAGGTACTTCCATACAAGCCAATATGGATGTCAAAGACGCTGATTACTTCAACCAGCTACTACAAATCCACAGGGCGTACAAAATCTCAGGCTTTAGTTATGAGCAAACACGTCAGTGGGAACGGACTTTTCAAAACCCTACGTCTCTCATATTCGGAAAATTTATTGACTTACAAGAAATATCCAATGTTGGTTTCCCTAAGCACTACTTTAACTTCGCTGCCTACAATGAGCTTCCAACAAGAGCAAATGTTAAGAATGAGATACTTACAGGTATGGACATATTGATAATAAATTGTTTATTAGTTTACTTATTCACAAATATACCCCTATGACAACAAACTATATTGGCCTCATACAAGCAATTAGTAGGGTCAATACATCAAGATATACTACTACAAATCACATTCATCGAAGAACAATCGACATTCAAGACCTAAGGTAAACTCTCCTCTGCGAAAATCAATACAATGATAACTTAAATTAGATATAAATTATATATTTTTGACCAATATAATACTTTCAACATCGGAAATATCATTGGCCTCACACTTTAAAACAAAATGGTAAAAAATTTCAACGTACAAGAATATGAATTAATGGAAAAGCCAGTTGTTATAGCAGTGAGTTCTTGTTGGGTCACACGATACAATAGTATATTCTTTTAACAAAAAACGCATCTGCAATATCTATTAGTAATACTAAAACTAACAGCTTACTTCATATACGCAGGTCTACAGCTGTCAGGAACATCAACTACCTACTGGTATCTAAGTCCAATTATACTAAAAACTCACCAAATCAGGCATATGTAAGTATCGTAATCCTATGTTAAAGCACCCAATATGACAATACATACATAGTCACAGACATATATAAAACATGTAGGTATGACCAACTGACAGATACAAAGCCAATCCTAAACATCAACAACCAGCGGTATGAGGATCTCAAACAGGAAAAAAATAGAAATCGCTTCCCTCTAGCTATTCTACTTGAAGTCGATCCACAAAAATACCAGGTACATGTATCCACTTTCTTAACCAATAAGTTAGCAACAACTACCAGTGCTAGAGAAAATGCCTACACATCATGACAAAAACAAACCGTGTCCTACATCGTGTCAAATTCACATCGGAAGCAACTATCTCAAAAATCTAAATTATGTTGCTTTGTCACCCTTGTAATGATCTGTGTAAGTATTTCCTAAGTCATGAACGAATTACACGAACCCGCCGTCTATGTAATATTCTGTTAAGGCAACGCACAAGTAAGGTAGTATGAAGACTATTACAAGGCCCCTAAGAGTACATTACATGCATTTAAAACACTTAAGAGGGATCAACCATATTAGGGGTAAGGTAGTATGAAGACTGTTACCGATGGTATCCTTTCTACACACTCGCGTTTCCCTAGACGTTTATGCCAATTTAATATCTTATGGCTAGTTTTCTAAAGCCTAACGCGCACATCCATCACAAGAAGCAACATAATAAAGATCTACATAATAAGTTTCATGCAATCATAAGTAAATACTAATGGATCTAGCCGGACATATTATAAGGAAGTGAAGAACATAAATCAATCAAACAACACATAGACATATTGAATGATAAAAGATAAAGGATCTCACTTGATTAGAACATGAGTTAATGGCATATACAAGAGGGTTTTGACACCCTAAAAACGACCTAAGTAGCAGCCAAATTCGTCCTCTAAAACTAGGGTTCGGATCCCAAAAGTTACACACTTAAAAACCCTGAAAACTATGGGTATATATAGAAAAAGAAGTCGCGATGGCGTCGCAAGGTTTCTGATGCCGTCACTTTGCCGAATCTTCTAGGCTTTCTTTTGAGGCGGCTACGTTTTGACGCCGTCATAAGGGTCCTGACGCCGTCGCTTGTAAGATATGACGGCGTCGCTAGGAATTGCGACACTGTCTCTAGGCACTGTACATAATTCTTCAAGAGACTTCGGTGTAGAGTCGTAGTCTTGTCCGTTTCTTCTCCAATTGAGCCCAAGTCATGTGTGTTTCCTCTAAAAGTCATCCAAATGCTAAAAACACAAAAACAAATGATTAAACACATAATCTGGGTATATTTTCATGATTTATGGGTTAAATGACTCCAAAAAAGTGTATAAAATAGCACCATATCAAATACCCCTACACTTGGGATTTGTTTGTCCTCAAGCAAATGGGCTTTTCTACCTAGACAATAGCAATATTTGGGGCATTTAACCTACTCTTTAAAAGCAGTTTACGACACAACCTTCTAGACCTCGTAATTAAAAGCACAAGAAGTATATACTAGCACCTCACATAAGTGTTTGGATTCTCTCTTTCTCTCGGGTGTATGATGAATTATAACAATATAAAAAACGGAAAATTTACACTCATTACATGTCGTAGCATATAAGTTACCATAGGCTTGGTAAAGGTCAAACCTTTACTGCTAGGCGCAAGTACTAGTCATTACTATCAAAGAGGTTTTTTAAGGGTTGTGGGGTGTAGGTGCAAGATAACATTAATGGAAACGGAAACGGATGGGAAATATTTGGAAGTGACTTTTTGAGTGAATTTGGAGTGAAGTGGTGAGTTAATTATTTATAAGAATGCACGTTTGTTGGGTTGATAAGCCAAAGACTCGAAAAAATATATGCAAACTCTACAAAACTCTACATCAATCTCTTTTCTTTTTCTTTTCTATTTTTTTGATAACATAATACATCACTTGGGGTTTATCAACACACCCCTACACTTGAGTTTTAGAACTCATAATTACAATCTAACTAATGACCCAGATTGAGGTGGATCAACATAACATGGAGCTTATTGAGCTCTATTGGGGGTAATAAATTACTTCTTCCCTAATTTTTCATAAGATAAATACTACCATGAATCCCAATCGTCCCAAAACTGTATTTACAAGGATAAGGACTTAGCAACCATGTACTCAGATAACCAGTGTACTCAGATCTATATTAACTATGGGTTAAAAATAATAAGGTTTTCTAATAAGTACGGAGTACATAAAGGCTTGGATAAAGGCGTATTTGGTGTGTAACTAGTTGTGTTTTTAGGGTGACCAATGCTTCTTCTTTTCAATATATGCTGGAAATCACCCGAAAATTATGAGTACATGAAAAGGATAGGCTCTAGATGGGGTGTACTGGGGTATCCTATCACTAAAAATATATCGTTGCATAGCAAGGGTGTGTGTTAGGATAGTTATATGATCGAGGTGACATCATTACAATTACAGGTTTTAAATCATGGATGTTATCCTAGTGCTCTTATATTTTGCAAATGCCTAATTGCATTAACGCTGGGTCTCGGGTATTGTCATCATAAAACAAATTTCTAGAATTTTTAACTACACTATTGGACACTCATATAATTTTATAAATCCTTGATTCCAATGCTATGGAAAAGGGGCGTCAAACCACATATACACATCCATAACGATGGAATAGATACACATGATTGCTCACTCCTTAACTCGAGAAAGGTAAAGGTAAAATTATCTTGGGTATCAAAAATGGATACCCGAATTCTTATAGATCTAAAGGCGAGCCTCACATTTTTGGGGTGGAATTTAAGGGTTTTTGTACTAGTCATATTAATTCCTATCCATGAGACGCTAATAACACTCGGTTTTCGTCTGTATGTGTCATAATTTTTATTAAAATTTTGGTTAAAATTACCGTTTATGCTATGTTTTGATATATTACTCATCATTTTAAGGACAAAGCAAATGGCAATTGAAGGAATAGTTTCTAAGGCTTATTTCCCCCTACACTTAAGTTGAACATTGTCCCCAATGTTCATAAAAGTACCCGTAAAACGAATAAAGGGAAAAGAAAACAAGAGAAACTAGTACTCCCCTGGTTTGCTCAATAATGGAGAAGAAACATGCGGTAACTGGTTAAATCGTCCTCCAAGAATCATCCTCTTGAAAATTCCTAAGAACTTACGGGTTTCTTCTCATCAAATATAACCTGTAAATCAAAGATAAAGACAACTATACCTGGCATAAAATTAGCGGGATAATGATATATACAACGAAACTTTTAGTGTTGACTCTATGAAAGCAGTAAAGATAGGATGAATGTGATGATATAATCAAGGTTTCTGCAGGCTTATAAGAAATTTACAAATTTTGGATATTGTACAAATCATTTTTTGAAAATAATAGAAAAATATCGAATTTTCACAGGTCTGGAGGCACGACGCCGTCAGGAAAATTTCTGACGCCGTCTCCAAACACTGTTAAAATTTCACATTTGTTTTTCTTGAAAAATTTCCTTCACACAACTCTATTAGTTATTTCCTGTTAAAAATACCGCATCAAACCTGAGATTAATCATTACAATCATATGACTCGAAACTGACGCGAATTAATCTAAACATTTTATTTTATATGTTTGAAATTTTTCTTGTAAACCGAATATTTCCCCCTACACCTATTTGATGCAGAATACCTTTGATTGCAATTAAGACAAAGTTAAAGACAAAGCCAAGCATGATCACAAATGATTCAAACATACAAGATTAAACAGTAAAGATTTAAAACACAAGACACTCCTAAATGCGGGAAATTAAATATTAGGTTGCCTCCCAAAAAGCGCTTTTCTTTATTTAACTAGTCTTATAGCTAGACTCAGAGTCACACGTCTTTATGTGACTCCTCCTTCATCCTTTACTTCACACTCCTCTTTCACGGGCGCCAGACGTTCATTGTCGAAGATATTGCTCCTCCATTGGTCAAACTTCATTTCCTTTTCTTGGTGAAGCTTGATCCTTTCCTCCCATTCTAAAACTAACCTATTGACGGTTATAGTGGGGGCTATTGGCTCTATGTCGTTCTTGGTTCCATTCTCGGTCCTACAAAGGGTTTCAGGTATCCTGTGGAAACTTATCTTATTCTTTCCAAATATTAAAGTTATCGTCCCCTTATCAAACTTAATCACGGCCTTGGCTGTAGTCAAGAATGGTGTCCCTAAGATGAAAGGTCTTTTTTGTCCTCCTTTATATCTAAAATCACAAAGTCCACGGGGTACACATAACCAGCAACATCAACTAATACATCCTTGGCTATTCCTAAGGGATAGATATATGAATGGCTTGCTAGGGAAAGTCTAATGTCCGTCTTAGCAAGTCTTTCGTCGGTTAGTCTCTTATAGATGGAAAGAGGCATGACGTTAACGTCGAATCCTTGGTCGACTAGGGCATTTGATAACGTTCAAACTGAGTATGTTTTTAGTAGCGTTATCATAGTTTTTGTATATGTTATTTGACTATTATTATATGCTTTTGTTACTTAATTGTACCAAAGTGTGTTTCCAAGTATATTTGTAGCCAAGTACAAGAAAAGCAAAAAAAAGAAGTAAAAATGAAGATTTATGCAAGTACAAAGAACCCTTCATCAAGATCAGGATCGAGAAGCTTTTCAAGAGCAAAAGAGTCAACCATACAAGCTTCCAAGTCCCAAGATAGAGCTAAAATGAAGTTTTTGAAGTATAATGACCCACGACCAAGCAACTCAAACGGGAAGCTTAAATGCAAAATCAAGGAATTTGTATATTGGGTCGTGTGGCCAGCCGCCCAGGCTAGATAATGCAAATGAGCCGCCTGGTTTAAGATCTAGCCGCCCGGCTAGGCTTCACTGACTTCTCCAAGTTTCATTAATACACCTATTTAAGTGCTCTAACTTCCTAAGTCCGATCAAGTCTCCATATTAACTCAGATTACAACTATTTTATGACACTTTGTGCCCAAGTTTTATGTTTAGAGGCCAAGGATACTTTCTACTATATAAAGGAGTCCCCATGGCTTAGTTTTCATGATGATTTTCCACCCTTCACCAACAAGGACGAATTTCCATGACCATTATCACTCCCAAAAGAATAAAACCTGCTACCAATATCAGAAGATCACTCAAGAACATCAAAGAATGTGTTGGGTTTAATTTTCTGGTTTGGTAGGAAGCGTACGGTTGATTGGAGGCTTGTAGGATGCTCTAATCCTTCACCATCACCTATTGTAATCTTACTTTAGATATATTTCTGTTACTTTTATGATGTTGAACTCTTTATATCATGTTGAACCTTGGTTATTGATTAGTTTTGATATGGAGTAGTTGTGTTTTGGTTGTTTGGAATGATGTAAACATAGATATGGAGTGTTTGGTATTTTGCAATATATAATAATGATTTTGCTTATGAATTTGATTGAATTAATATGTGTCTAATTGGTTTGTTAGTAAATCATAATTGGATTGATAGGTCGAAAGGATTTCTTGTTATGATTTGTTCCAAATATTAGCGCGCGTATATGTTTAGTATATGATGATTGACAACCATGAATATACAAGTTAATTGGACTCATAAAGGTTTAATCAAGAGTATAGGTCGAAAGGACTCTTATGAACTAATTGGTAAAATCATCTTTCTAACAAATGGCTTGTAATGAAATTCGGGTTTATAATAATGATCAATATTACGTGGTTGTGTTTCAAAAGCTTTAAAAAAAAAAAAAAAAAAAAAAAAAAAATTTATAAGACTAAAAATTACACATAATATATTTGAAACCACACGGAAAAAAGTATGAATCCCACATAATGCAAGTAAATCTTTTTTAGTAAGAGCCATATGGTCCACAGGATTAGAGTAGTGTTCAAATAATCATAAAGAAAATAGACTTTAAACAATTTGAAAATAATTTTTACTTTACCAATGATAAAAAGTATGACTACTCGGATAGTTGAAAATAACTTATAAGTGTTGGAAATGATTTAGACCTTGAAGATGAGGTATTAATTTATAAAGACGATTTCTCGTCAAAAAACGTTTTCACAAATCAACTTGTTAACTTAAGACTTATATTTAGTTTAACCAGACCAAATGTGTCCTCAACATAATCCAGTTACTATTATACAAAGCTTATTTATTTATCAATTTACGAAAGTGAATTTCTTGGCGGAAACGATAAAGACCATAGACAAATCTTTAAAACCACATAGATCATAACGGGTCTTTCGACCTATACCGATATGATTATATAATCTAAGTTGATAAAAAAAATAGATAAGATGGGATATAACAGGGTTGCAACATAAGCTTAGGATTAAAGCGATCAAGATCATTAGACCAAACAACTACATCAAATATCGTACCTCACTGATATAGTCATGATAGGGTTTAGCCACTCATGGCTAAGGGGATTCATAACAAAAGTTCTCATTACATAAATTTCCATTATTTCATAACAAGTAAGAAAATATCTTCGTTCTGATCGTTAGATCTTTTCTTCCAAGGAAAAGGAGTTTACTTGTGATTTTGGTGAACAGGGGAGGGGTAAGTGTGTGTAGAAAGGAGTATAAATTGTTTTGTGAGAGGGATGAAAGGAATGCGAAATTTCTTCTTAATTTATAGGCAAAATTTGGTGAAAAGTGCGGCGCACTTACAAATAAGTGCCGACGGGACTGTGTAGTATTAATGCGATAGCATTTAATGGCGTTTACTAGAAGTGCGAAGAGAAAAACCACTTAGCAAATAAGTGCGGCGGTATTTGAGGATTAATGCATAGCAATTAATGACTTTAATCTTCAATCTTTGGGGAAAATATGGATGCGGCGTACAATATTTAATGAGGCGTGGTTTTGAACTTCAGAGGAAAGTGCGGAGCCTATGTATACAAGCGCGGCAGACTTTCTTGACTTTTGGCTAAAATCTATCTCTTTTTTGTATTCGCCTCCCAAAGTGTATTGATTCTTGAGCTTAGGTCTTTAGAGTCTTCAAGTAAACCTATAAGCAATTTAAGCTTAATTAAGTATCGAAAGTTTACAAGAAATGATCAGATATATATAAATAACTCCATAGAAAACATGTATAATTTGGGCGTTATCAAATCCCTCCACACTTAGCTCATTGCTTGCCTTCAAGCAATCGAAGCGAGAAAATAAAATCATTTATCGTGACGTGGAGAAATTTTGATTTTTTAAGAGATTGTATTTTAGATAACTTTTCAGGCATAGACATATAACATTGACACCTACAAAGGGAAAGTTGTTTGATTTTAAGATTCACTCAGCCACTCAGATAGGGTTTAGATATGTTTTTGTGAAGAACACTCAATTTGCAGAGACATAATATAGACAACTGACATAGGCTTGTACTTAACACATAAACCTGACCGAAGGATGAAACTTTGGTACTAGAGAGGATCCAATCTTCATGCGCCAAACATAAGCCTTTATTTCTTCGAACGATTATAGCATTTTAATGAAATACGCTTTGCAATAACAATAGCTTGCGAGATACATTAACATGTGATAGGGCTACTGTCTAGTAAATAATAGATTAAGCACAAGTTCAAGAGCTTCTAAATTACACGACGGCTCTCTCAAATATAATTATCAAACCAATACCAATTTTCCAGAAAGGCGACAAACCATACATACACATCCTTAACGACGGAATAAGACACAATAAGACGAAAAAAACCTTAACTCGAACAAGCTAAAGGCATCAATTATCTTAAGTACCAAAGGTGGATACCCGAATATTTTAAGGCTTAGATTCTCATAATTTAGTGGACTAGGGTGTGCTAGCTATAATGTCAATCCGGTTGGACTTGCCTTACTAAGAGCATTTTTTAATTTTGAAAGCGTATAGTTAAGATTTTTCTTTTATGAAATATTAGTTTGGAAAATAAATTTTAAATAAGGCAAACATAGAATATCAGCTATAAAATATTTAATAGGGCAAACATAGAGGGATATGATTAATTTTTTCTATTTGGCTCCCCTCCACATTTAAGTTGAACATTGCACTCAATGTGATAACTAATAATAGAGATAAAATAGAGAAAATTAAGGGAAAACAGTACTTCCCGGGGCATAGAGAAATGCATAGCTGAGGTAGAGCTATCTTGAGCATACGTCATAATTTTCCATATCTTCGAGCTAAATTACCTGCATAAGAGTAAATATACAAAAGCACACAAAAAGAAAATATTTTTGTTTTTTTAGAAAATAAATAATATTAGTAGAAGAATGGAGGAGGAACTCCTCCACACTTAAGTGAAAGCACGGGTTGCCTCCCGAGAAGCGCTTAATTTTTAAGAGAGTCATTAGCTAGACTCGTATTTCGGGAGTTATTAGTTTGGGAAAAAGGGAGTGACTGTTTCCCTTGGGTCATTGTCTTCTTCGTGATATAGTTTGATTCGGTGGCCATTGACTATGAACGTTTTTCTATCTTTTCCATAAAGTTCAACATATCCAGATGGATATTGATGTTTCAGTATATAAGGTCTTAACCATCAGGATCTGAGTTTCGGTTGTTTAAATTTATACTTTGAGTGAAATAGCAGGACTTTATTTCCTTGTTTGAATTCCTTCCCATTCATTCTAATGTTTCCCTGTCATGTGTCCCATACTTTGGTTTCTTTCCTGATAGGCGAGAGTTCAGATGCTAGAGTCTAAGTTCGTCTAATTCTTGTACTGAAAAAATGGGTGGGTTTTGCCATTCTTTTCTCACCATCAGCATAGATATGGTTGCAATTTTCAGGCCCCATATGCACGGTGTTCAATTTCAAATGGTAAGTGGCAGTTTTTTCCATATATTAGTTTGTATGGTGTAGTACCGGTAGGTGTTTTGTAGGCAGTGCGAAAAGCCCACAGAGCATCATCGAGTTTTCTTGACCAAATAGCAGGATTGTCTTTAACAGTTTTTTCAAGAATTCTTTTAAGAGCTATGTTCATGTTTTTAGATTGACCACTAGTTTGAGGGTGATAAGATGTAGAGAAACGGTGATTAACTCTATATCTTTTCATGGTTTTTTCCATTATTTTGTTTCAGAAGTTACCACAGTCGCTGACTAGAGCTTTAGGCATTCCGAAATGGCAGAATAGTTTCTTTAGAAAGGCGACTAATACTCGGCATCATTGGTTGGTAAAAAAAAAAAAAAAAAAAAAAAAAAAAAAAGCTTGAGCGACTAGTAATGTAATACAAACATATATGATTTTGGTAAAGCACTAGAATTTATTCAAACTTTTATGATTTTGGGAATGGTCCCATAAAGTCGATACCCCATATGTTAAAAATTTCACATACTTGAATGTTGTTTAAGGGCATTTCATCACGTTTTGATATATTTTTAGTCCTTTAACATGCTTCACATAAGCGAACTAGAGTATGATCTTCTTTGATGATTGTTGGCCAGTAAAATCCTTAATCAAGTACTTTTTAGCAGTTATGTTTGGTCCATAATGTCCACCTGTTGGTTCATGGTGACATTGATCTAAAATGATTTCGGGTTTCTGGTCCAGATATACAACGTCTGATCATAACCGTATGGCATAACTTTGAAGAGATAAGGTTTCTCCCAAAAGTAGTGTTTGAGGTCAGAGAATAATTTATTCTTTTGTTGATATGTCATCCCTTTTGGTATAATATTACCGACTAGGTAGTTTGCGAAGTCTGCGAACCAAGGTTCGTTTATGTTGATTTCTATAAGAGTTTCTCCAGGAAAGTTATCATCTACTTCACTGTCATTGCTTGTCTCATTGTGTTTCCCGATTTTATTTTAGGGATAATGATGTCGTGCAACATGTTCTATCATTTCTGTCTTTATTTCTATGGTCCGAATTCTTACAGAAGTAAAATCCATCGAATAAGGCGTGGTTTAGCATCTTGCTTTTTAAATAAGTGCCTTAGAGCTGAATGATCAGTGTGAACAATAGTTTTTGAGAGAATAAGATAGGATCTGAATTTTTCAAATGCAAAAACTACAGCCATAAGTTCTTTTTTGGTTACGGTGTATTTTTGTTGAGCGGAGTTAAGGGTTTTGCTTGCGAAGTAGATCGGGTGAAAGTTTTTACCATCTTTTTGACCTAAGACGGCTCCTATAGCGAAATCACTTGCATCACACATAAGTTCAAATGGAAGATTCCAGTTTGGGCTTACGATCACAGGAGCACATGTGAGTTTCTCTTTCAATGATTCAAAAGCTCTTCGACATTCATCGTCGAATTCAAATGGAGTGTCTTTTTCGAGAAGTTTAGTTAGAGGTCGAGCAATTTTTGAGAAATCTTTAATGAATCGTCGGTAAAAACCGGCATGTCCGAGAAAGCTTCTAATACTTTTGATATTAGTAGGTGGTGGAAGTTTTAAGATTACATCGATCTTTGCTTTGTCAACTTCAAGTCCGGCGCTAGACACCTTGTGTCCGAGCAAAATCCCTTCTTTGACCATGAAGTGACATTTTCCCCAGTTTATTAGACGAGATGAGCGTCTTTGCAACGTTGGAGCATTTTAATCGAGAATTAAAGGTCATGTGTCGAAAGAGTTACTGAAGAACGGAGAAATCGACCATGAATTGTTCGACGGATTCTTCCGATCATATCGTGAATAGATTGCCAATCATACATCCTTTTGAACTGTTGCAGGAGCCTCACATAGACCGAAAGGCGTTCGCGCTAAAAGCGGTATGTTTCCAAAAGGACAAGTGAATGTTGTTTTTTCTTGATCATTAGTATCGATAGGTAATTTGAAACTAACTCCGAAAAACATTAAGGAAATAGAAAAATGATTTATTTCCCTCAGTCTTTCTAGCATTTGATCCTAAAGGTAAGTAAAATGATCGTTGCGGTTAGCTTCATTGATGTTTATGATAATACGAGCATACTCGACACACGCAGTAAAAGCGGTTCATGTTGGAAACAAGTCCTCATTATTCCGTTGGTGACAACTGTAATACCACATTCTTTCGGTACACAGTGATAGGGCTAACCCAAGGATATCGGACAATGGAATAAATTAAACCGTATCCAAGAGTTTTCACTATTTCTTTTTAACAACTTCTTGCAATTTAGATTAACCTTCATCTGTTTTTGGACAACGGTTTTCTTATCATCCAAAAGTTGTATTTGTGTTGCAGAATGATGGGCAAGATACCAGAATATCTTTCAATTTCCAATCAAAGGCATGCTTGTGCTTTTTAAGACATATAGAGTTTGCTTTTCTATTCTTTTGGATAGCTGAGATGATATGATAACAGGAAGAAAAAGGGTTCTCTCCAGAAATACATATACCCGATTATCAGGACGAGGTTAAGTTCTAGATCCGAAGGAAGGGTTCTTCAGAGATGATATGATCATATAATTAGTATTGATGAAGATTTTTTATTTCGAATGGTGCATCTTCAATGTATGAATTCATGATTCAGAGTTTTCATCTGGACGGTCCATTGCAAAATTCATCGAATTCATCAAGAGATTTCTTCTTCGAGAAGGTCCTTGATGTCAGAAGAAATTTTATACTACCTTCGTCAAAAGAGCGCAAAAATGCTTCTTCTAAATTTCATCCGATGACATCGATTCTAAAACAGTAACCATTCGTTTGTAAATATAGGAGTGTTTCATTACAGAATCGATATTGAAAATTATTCGTTCAGTTCTAACTCCAAGGTTGAGTTGTCTCTTTTAACTCGAATAACTGCACATCAGTGTGAAAATGGTACGTCCCAGAATTATGGAACTTTACTATCTTCTTCCATCTCGAGAATAAAAATCGACGGGAAAGGTGAATTTACCAACTTCAACGAGCATATTTTTAGCTATTCCAACAGGGTATTGGAATGATTTGTCGGCTAACCTTACGCTAATTTTGGTAGGTTTAAGAGTTTCGAGAGATAATTTGGCATATAGCGAATATGGAATAAGGTTAATGCTAGCACCAAGGTCGGCTAAGGCATTGCAGGAGAAAGTTTTGTCGAAATTACACGGAATAAGAAAACTTCCAGGGTCTTTGAGTTTAGGTGGAACTTTGTTTTGGATCATTGCTGAACTTCATCGTGCTTAAGAAAAGCGCAGAGATTTATGTTCGATTATTATGTTGAGCATATAGTTTCCTTGAGAAATTTTCCGTAATTAGGCATTCCGGCCAAGACATCGATAAGAGGTACGTTGATTCGAACAACGCGGATCATATCAGGAATTTTCCGTATTTAGCTTCCATTTTCTCTTTACTTAGACGTTGAGGATACAGGATTTTTGGTTTGTACGGTTTGGGTAATGGAGTTTCCTTGACTGGTTTTAGATTTTGTTTTTTCGGTTGTGGTGTAGGTTTTTCGTCTTCATCATCGCTATCGAAGTTGATAAGAGTTTTAGAATCATTTTGTTGATCATTTTGGTTAACTGGTGGGTTGTAAGATTTACCACTTCTTGTGAAATAGGCAATTTTCGCATGCTCATTGCGAGAATTACGGGTGGATTTTGGTAAGCTTTGGAATTATGTCCTTTTGGGTTTGGTTGAGTGTTACTTGGAAGAGATCCAAGGTCGAGACCAGATTGCTTGTCAGCAAGTCTGTCGAACTTGGTTTCAAGGTTCTGGATTGACGCTTTAATGATTTTTTGCTAAAACGGTTTCGTATTGGTTCATTCGAGATCCATGACTGTTTCCTTAGACTAAAGCGTTGGTCGATTGCTGAGATTTCATGAAATCGTTGAATTGTTTTTGAAGATCATAAGGTTTGTCATCAGTACTGGATCTATAGTTGTCTCATTTATAACTACTTCATTCGTTTGAACGCCAATAATCGCGATTTGAGTCTCGGTCGCGGTAATCATTGTAAAAACGAGTCTTACAAAAAGTTTGCATGAATTTAGCTTCTTCCCCTCAGGATATAGTTAATATCAACATCATCCTGGTTTTGTTTATTTTTTAGCGGGAATAATTATCTTTATACTGAGCATCCATTTTCAGGGTCATGGCATCCATTCGGGCCATAATTTTGTCAGTATTGGAATTACTGCTACCTTTATCGGTGAAAGCAACAGTTTTATTGAGAGATGTTTTAGCTTTCTGATTTTTAGCCTAATCGAGCTTGAGTAAGACTTTATCTTCGAGAAGCTGATAAGCTTGATTTGGAATTTTATAGAGGAAAATACCACCAGCTGCGGCATTTAAAACTTCGTGGGTATTTTTTGTCTATAGACCAATATAGAAGATTTTGATAATGTTGCCTTTGGACAGATTGTGACCATGACAGTTTCGGAGCATTTCCTTCATACGAAGCCAGCGTCGGTTAGAGATTCATTTTCGTGTTGAGAGAAAGCTCGGATTTCTCTGAGGAGTAGGTCGAAAAGAGCTAGGGGATAGAAACGGATAATGAAAGCAGTTCAAAGTTTATCCCATGTTTCGATAGTTCCTTCGTTGAGTTCATCCAATCATGTTTTTGCTTCCCCAGTAAGGGATAGGGGAAACGAACATTATGGCGTTACGTACTACATTCCAGTATCTCTGTATTTAAACATATCGCAGATTCCGAGGAATTCGTGAATGTGTTTATGAGGATTAGTTTTGGTTCTACCATCGAATTGGTTTCCTTTGACAAGGGTTAAGTGGTTACCTTTGATAGCAAATTTGTTTGCGGTTTCAAGAATAGTGATTGCAGAACCAGGTTTCAGAGCGACAACATGGTCAGCAGCCCACATGGGTTCATCATCCATTGGAAAAAGATTTTCAAGAGTAACTAAAAAGTGACGGAAGTGGTTGATATCGAGGATTGGTGGATAGACAATTTCTCGGGGTTCTTAGGTGATTGTTTCTTTTGATTGAAATGAACGTCTTTTGTTTCGTCGACGAAGTGTTCGATTCAGAGTACGTTCGGGTTCAAGTAACGGTTCAACAAGTTCAGAATTGGAAGCACATGTATACATCCAAAAGAGAAATTGTTTGGGTCAGTTTGCCAGAAAACTGTACGACGATTTTTGAAAAAGAGGGGGTTAAAGAGATTTTCCAGATTTTTACTACAGAACAGCTAAGAAATTCCCGACAACGGCGACAAAAACTTTGATGTGTTTTTTCATAAGCTTTAAATTTAAATAAGACTGAAAAATACCGGATAATTATATTGAAAACCAACGACGGGTAAAAGATAACCGCACGCTGCAGTATAATCTTTTTAGGTAAGACCATGTCGTCCACAGGGATTAGAGTAGTGTTCAAATAATCAGAAAGAAAATAGACTTTAACAATTTTGAAAATAATTTTTACTTTATCAATGATAAAAAGTATGACTACTTGGATAGTTGAAAAATAACTTATAAGTGTTGGAAATGATTTGACCTTGAAGATGGGGTATTAGTTTAAAAAGACGATTTTTTGTCAGCAAAAGTTTTCACAAATCAACTTGTTAACTTAAGACTTATATTTAGTTAACCAGACCAAATGTGTCACTCAAATAATCCAGTTACTATTATATCAAAGCTTATTTTATTTATCAATTTACGAAAGTGGATTTTCTCGCACAGACGTTAAGACCTATAGACAACATCTTTATAACCACATAGAATCATAACGGGTTCTTTCGCCCTATACCGATATAATATATAATCTAAGTTGATAAGCAAAAATAGATAAGATGGGATATAACAGGGTTGCAACATAAGCTTAGGATTAAAGCGATCAAGATCATACCAAACACTTATTCATTATCGTAACTTCACCGAGTAATTATGAGAGATTTAGCCTCTCATGGCTAAGGGGTTCATAACAAAAGTACTCATTACATAAATTTCCATTATTTCAATAACAAGGTAAGAAAACTTCTTCGTTCTTGATCGTCAGATCTTTTCTTCAAGGGAAAAGGTGTTTCTTGGTGTTTTAGTGAAAAGGGAGGGGTATGTGTATGTAGAATGAGTGGAAATGGTTGTGAGAGGGATGATAGGAATGAGAAATTTTGTCTTATTTTATAGGCAAAATTTGGTGAAAAGTGCGACGCACTTAGAAATAAGTGTGGCGGTTTTGAGGAGTTAATGCGATAGCATTTAATGGACTTTAATTCTTCAATTTTGGGAAAATGTGTGGCGCACAATATTGTAAGTGCGGCGGTGTTTGAACTTCAAAGGAAAGTGCGGCGCACTATGTAACAAGTGCGGCTAACTTCTTGAGCTTTTGGCTAGAAATCTTTCTTTTCTTGTATTCCCAAAAGTGTATAGATTATTGAGCTTGGGTCTTTAGAGTCTTCAAGTGAACCTATAAGCAATTTAAGCTTAATTAAGTATCGAAAGTTCACGAGAAATGATCAAATATATATAAATAACGCCATAGAAAACATGTATAATTTGGGCGTTATCAGGTCAAAAGGGTTCGTTAATCTAAACTGTGTTATATAAAATTTCATGCTACTACCGTTGACTTGGAATTGTGTGCTTTTGTTTTGTTTGCTATTGCTTAAGTATCTACCCGATATTCCAACACTCCGTTGATATGAATACTAATTCCAAACAAGTAGTTTTAATTATATTGATTTCATTCTTGTCGAATTCGCATAAATATCATTTTCTTGTTAGTTGTTACTTTAATGATAAGTTGGGACGTGACAAGCATGTTATCACTTTTGTGTTACGCGTTATTACATAGATTCTTCACAACCAAAAACACCCAAATCCTAGTGAACAACCTCGGCTTACTACACCAAGCTAGCTACATACAAAAGGGTCATACTTGCCCGTGTGTTAGTTTTATCCGGTAATTCATGTTATAAATTTAAAACTAGTAGTCGCGAGACACATCAAGTTTTTGGCGTTGTTACCGGGGATTTTTTTTATGTTTTTATGTTTTTATGTGTTTTGAATCTTTGTATTTTGTTATATATCATTCGTGTTTCATTTGGCTTGCGAGAAAATCACCAAAAACTACTCAAACGGATCCAGCCTCCCGGCTAGATCCCTCTGCCGGTCGGCTTCTATCCTTGCGACCAAAAACAGAAACCAACCGCCCGGCTGGAATGCTCTGCCGGCCGGCTGGGAACTTTTGATCAAACCCTTGTTTAATCTTGTTCCTAGTTGTGTTTTAACTTGATTAAACCCTTGTTTGTCGAGAAAGAACCAACTAAGCGCCTTTTTCATTTGATTCCCGAATAATCAAACCTGAAAGACCTGAACCAAAAACCACCCAACCGCCCCGTTTCAAAGCTTTGTGCCAATTTTGTATTTCTATCCGCTTCAGTTTGATCCCAAATCCCGTGGTTAGAACCTAAAGTCATTCATACCGTCCAGTTTGATTGATGTGATACAATTTTTTGTTAGCGGTTTCGTTTGTGTTTTTTCTTTTTAATTGTTTCTTACTTTGTTAAAAATGGTTTTTTTTAAATCTTTTTTAGTATTAAAAAAGAGTATTTTAATTAAGTCATCTTTGTTTTCTCGTTTGTTTAGAACTTGTCAAAAAAAGTGTCTTTAGAAGAGTTTTGTCGCAACTAGTTTATTTTTCTAAACCTTCTCGTAGTAATATTAAATAGTAATAATTATATTAGTAACATTTTTTATAGTCGTTGAGTTAAATTTATTTACGTCATCTTTAAAAAAAATACAAAAGGATTTTTACTTTCATTTAGTTTTTATTTTTATTTCTAATGACTTTTTGCAAATCGCTCTGGGTTTGTATAAACCCGCGTTCTTGGGGTAAACATCTAGCTAGTCCGTTCCGCGAACTTAAACGTAAGTTCAATAAGAGGACTAAATCCGAAAAGAAACCAAAGGTACCCCTTGAGATCGAATCACCCGTACCTCATGTCAACAACCATTCATCAAGGAACATTTCGTTATAAAATCCAAAATCAACATGTTCGAGGAGAAATTCGAAACTCCACCCGATTCCCTGACCGTAACCGTTATTGATCCTGACGACCAACCGATGTGGTCAAGCACTAGGACCGTTGCCGCAACACCTAATTCCGCTATTTTTCAACTCCTTATTCCGAACAATTTCACTATCGAGGGTACCCATATGCAAATGATTCAGGATAATCAATTTGATAGGCAAATCCGGTCCGATCCTCACCGACACATAATCGATTTTCTTGAAATTAGTAACATTTTCCAATATGGTGAAAATCAAGAGGAAGCGCTTAGTTTGAGGACATTTCCTTTCTCGTTATCCGGAGAAGCTAAGACTTGGATGAATGAATTAGATCAAGGAACTATTACTTCATGGAATGAAATGAGAAAAGCTTTTATAAGCCTATACTTTTCTCTCGCAAAGTTTAAACGTCTCCTAAACAAAATTCATAGCAGTCACCAACTCGGTAACGAAACTCTCGTTAATGCTTGGCTCCGTTTGAAAGAAATGCTTTGCACTTGTTACGGACACAGTCAAACCAAAGAAACGATAAGTTAAATATTCTATCATGGTTTAGACGATCCAACTCAAGAAATTCTCAACGTCAGAGGAATCTTCCTCTATAATACTCCCAACGAAGCTTTCAAAATCCTCGAGGACAATGTCCTTCTCAAACTCAATTTCTCAGATGGTTCTCAAAACCCCAAACCAAAAACTGTTGTTTCCGCCGATGGAATCAGCATAGATCCCGATCAAGCAATTTTAATGGAGAAATTCAAAGCTCTCGCTACAAAAATCAATTTTGAATTCCTGAAAATAAGGAAATAGCTCAAAGAGATGCGAGACGGTCGTAGAGACAACCACGCTTCACAAATATACATGAGTGATGACACGCCAATGTGTGATCTCATATAATCGAATTATGTCCAAAGATATCACGAAGAGTATCACGACCGAAATTCTAGAAATTCGTATTCCTACCCAAACCGTCACTTACCTCAATCCCGACCACAAAACAAAATGCCACATCCATCACGATATTTTGAAAAACCAAAAACCTCAGCGGAAGAAATGATGAGAGAGTGGATGGCTCGGCAGACGGAAGCAAATGAACGAATGAAGAACCAGGTGGTTGAATTAGAACGTAAAATCAATCAAGGATTAAGAAACCGCCAAACAATAATCCAAAACTTGGAGAGGCAATTTGAGTCTCTAAACGAGAAAACCCGACAAACCAAATCCCTTCCTCGCACCACAAATACCAAACTAAGACATGAATTTGTATACAGATCACCCTCAATCCGAAACGATAACGACAAGGGTGATGTTTTATTTATCGAGGCGGATAAGATCAAACATATCCCAACCATGTCAAACTCGAGCCTAATCTTGTCTAACTCACCAACTGTATCACCTTTTATTAAGGATTGCACCGTGCATATCCCATACACGAATGCGAAGATGTTTGCAGACGATGTATTGCCGAATCATGTTGGTGACAAGGAGTTAAAATCATTTGATGGCGTTGGAACTGGACGGATAACAAAGAACGAAAAGTATCACAATGGTGTGACCAAGGAACCCTAAAAAATGGAAGCTAAATAAAAAAGTGGTTCCTCGTAACATAGAAGTTTATCACTATTAATGGAACTCGACTAAAATTCCCCACTTGAACCGTATCTTCAAAGAATCCTAAATCCTGAGGAAGAGTCTAGCTAATGACTCAAAAATAAATTAAGCGCTTCTCAGGAGGCAAACCGAGTCCATTTTAATTATTTTGTGTGTTTTATTTTCTGTTTTAAATAAACATGTACACCCTCTAAGTAAAATGCTTTTTAGTTTGTCAAATCTTAAGTGTGGGGGTGTTACATGCTCGTAATGTTTAATATATATATATATATATATATATATATATATATATATATTATATTATATATATACATATATATATATATATATATACATATATATATTATTGCTTGTAGTTTGTTTTGTTTTGTTTGAATAAATTACAGGAGTTGGAAGATGGGATTGATTGTGACTTTGGAGTGTGTACGGATGCTTGGAGAAGAAGTCGATTGATCTCACAAGCTTATGCTAGCTTTTGTGTAGCATGTATCATATGGAGTTCGATCACGATATCTTTGCCCGGGGAGTTTCATTTCTCTTAAACTATTATTTATTTTCCCTATTTTTACATACTTTAAAGTTTATTTTTCACATAAACGGTAACACAAAACTTAAGTGTGGGGGAGGTAAATAGAAGAAACGTGTCCGGTTTTAACACTTCCAATTTTTGGGCCAATTTAAAATTTATGTAGACTTGCTTGCCCTTGTAGTCTAGTTGTTTTCACGCTTTTAGGATAACATATTAGAATAACTTGATCAATCCACTAGTGAAAATACGATAAACTTTGAAAAATTCG
>BQNB010039848.1:0-47809 GCA_026074375.1 Tanacetum coccineum | reverse complement strand
AACAATTTAAGGTCGAACGGGATGCTAAATGGCACATACAAATTCTTGATTAGGAAAATGAAATGACATCCTCATGATAACATAATTACAAGTCATGATATTAAAATTTAATTCCTTGATAAAAGTTCTAGTTTTGAAAAATTTATTAGATGTATCATGACTTGTTTCTAAAAGCTTATTTGACCTTTGTGCATAGGCACCATCATTGGTATTTATTACATTACCCCCCAAAGACTTTTTAATATCGATTTTATCATCATCATTGTCCTTATCTAATTTTGAATCATCGAGATAAATTACGTTAAAAGGAAATAGATCATTAAAGTATAAAATATTTTGTTCCTCTTTATCACATTCGGACAATGATGTTTCATCTTTTAAATCAAATTCATCGATATGTTGAGGACTCACAGTAGGTTCAGTTAAGAGATCTGATTTAGACATTAGAGCATCATTGTAAATAATGGCTGGAAATTCGTTCTCAAAATCTTTAAAGAAGTCTAAATCATCAAAATAACTAACCGTAGGCTTGGGTGATGGAAACGAGGGCATATTGACTTTATCATTATCATTTTTTAAATCCGTTTTCAAATTGTTGGCAGAGATTATTTTATAAGAAAATGAGTTTTTGTCAAAAACTACCGTGTAATCTTCATCGTCAGATTCGTCATATGATATTCTAGAGTCAATTTTATTGTCGTTAAGAGGACTTACCTCGGGTTCATAGGAGTGCGTTACTTCAGATGTAAACACATCATCAAAGACTAAAGCTGAGAATTCAGTTTCAACAGATCTGAGGTCGTAAACATCTTCATTACACCAGATCCTACCGTACGTAGCAGTTTCCCAATTATACACCTTACCACGCCTACAAGCTTTTTCTTCCTCAAGCCTGATGTACTCTTCTATAGTAATGTTGGGGTCATCCATTCTTCAAACTTGTAATAGACTTACTAGGAAAGAAAACCATCAAATAACTAATACGCCGTATCCAGTAAACTAAATAAGCCGTTTTACATAAACAGAGTAAGCAAACAAACAGGAATATAAACTATTCTAAGCTACACTAATCCTAAAGGTTAGATTTAATCTAATGTTAAAAACCAAAATATCAAATAAAAATCAAGATTAATTTTCACTCCCCGGCAGTGGAGCCAAAAACTTGATGTGTCATTGTGTGGTGTGTATTTTATGATTCAAGTTTTAAATTTATATTTTACCGACTAAACCAGAAACAACACTTTAACGGGCAGTGTATCCGGTCAAGATGTAGATTCATTGGTAAGTAGGATGTCGATCACTGAGAGCGAGGCTAAACCTTTTTAGTTTATTAATATTTTGGTTGTCTAATCTATGTTAATTCTAATCTATGTCAAACCTATGCTAAAGCTATGTTAGTCCTAGATCTAATGGGAAAAAGGGGGTTTTAGCCTGAGAGACTGGCACGGGTTTGGTTGGTGACAAAAATCAATTCAAGGCACTGTTACCCACACAAGCAAATTAGCAGAAGATAAGAGAGCGATTGAGCCTAATATAAGAAAACTGTATTAACCATTATTAATCTGATTAGAATGTTGGTATGTTTATTAGTGCAATGATTTCTTATCTCGAGGTGGCATATCATTCTTAGACTTAGGCGTTCCTTCTTCCTAAGACCTAGACACATTAATTTTTTCACAATTAAAGCATCCGCATAAAGCATCCTTGTTTGCTGATTATAATCTATCTTAGGGATTAAAGCAATGGTGATCTTGTTAAACCCTAGCTCATAGAGACTTTACCCACTTACTGCTTAATGGTTCTTTATACACTAGTAGGTTACTTGTCCAACTATCCCTTGGAATCAGAACATTACTTGTTGAATTATCTAGGTTCACCTTCTAGTCAACACGATCAATAAACCAAAGGCAATATCCAATTAACTAGTTAAGCCTGAAGCGTATCCTAGACATAGACTTAGAGGGACAATATTTGTGTTCTTATGATTCTAGATGTATAAATTACTATATAGAGAGCTATCCCAGACTCTAGATCTACTTGGTCCATATCCCTAGATCCAGTTGAATGATAGGTCGTATACAAAAGCACGTAAACAAGTACAAATTGATAAACATAAACAAGCATTCAACGTAAATCAAGAAACCAAGATAAACAAATACTAAACATTCAGACCTCTATAATAATGGCTAATACCCGAAGGTATTAGCCTTCAAACGTCATAATAAATACAAGAGTAATTATTTAGCCAAGGTAAACTAACCGAGTTAACGAATGATACCAAAAACTGAACGATTACTAAAGTATATGGAATTACACGTGTCTCCTATGGAATGGATAGCTTTGCACAACCTCTTCTGCTCTTCTTTGCCTCTAAAAATCGAATTTTGTGGTTTAGGTATCGAGAATATGATTTAGCACACTTAAACCTCATTTTTGAGTTTTCTATTTATACTGTCTGGAGTCGGTCTCGATACGGCGTATCCAAGGGATTGGATACAACATATTGGGGTTTCTTGGAGTAGGGACCACGATTGATATCTTCTAGAATCTTCGCATACTATATCTTCGATACAGCATATAGCCTTCTTTTGGATATGGCGTATTGGCTTGTTTCCTTCATGGTGTTTAGTGAGTTCAGGCACGGATACGCCGTATCTTCTTGATGGATACGGCGTATTGGTCTTCAGAATAGTAATCTTCAAAATATCTTCGTTTAAGCTCTAGAATGCGCGCCTGTTGTTAACTTTCACCAAGTACTCCTTAATTACTGCAATTCTCAAATATAAACGATTAAGTAACAATTCTTTGCACTAATTATATAAATGAGTTAATTACATGGGATAGATGATGCTATAAAATGTACGTTATTTGATGTGATCAATCACCGACACACTCATAATTTTGTGGGATTTTTAGTAAACAGTTGGAAACAAAATAGGCTTAATTCTCACAATAAGTATCAAGGGTTATAGTGCGCTAGGTAATGTAACTAGTGATTTTTACAAAAGTTATGCTATTTTTTTTTATTTTGGCCATTTTTAAGCAATTTGCATGTTATTTTGTAAAAAAGAAGACAAGTACGTTCTAATTCTCCATCTCCCCACTTAAGTTATACAACGTCCTCGTTGTATAGATAAAACAATTAAATAATAAAGGAAAATAGAATTAGAATGGAAAACTCCCTGATGTTTTGCTCGTGATAATTCTCCAAGATGAGTTCTTGAGAAAAAAGTGTGTTGAGTAGGGCTTCAGAATGCCTAGATAAGTTCAACACATGTCTTTTTTAGAATATACCATATCATAGTTTCAGCAAGGTCCTACATAAAAGATTAGAAGACGAGTGCAAATTCTATCTCGCTATAATGGTACAAGAAAACAATTAAAACACACACTTTACGGGATCTAATTACGCCGATCCCAACCTTAAGGATACGCCGTATGGTTCCTATAAAAACAATTAAATTACTGGAAATTAAATATTAAGTTTTAAAAACTGATAACATCCAGACACGTCTATACGCCGTATCCAGAGGGGTTCGATACGCCGTATAGAGTGTCTGGGAAGACAGACTCGTGCAACAAACAATTAAAATGCGGAAAACAATAAAAATGATCGGGTTGTCTCCTAGGAAGCACTTTTGTTTCAACTGGTCTTTAATTTTGACCTTTTTCCTTTCATTCGTCTTATTCAACCTCCATAATTCGCTCGTACTTATCCCCGAGAGCAAATTTCTTCATAATCATTTGGCATGATGCGTATTTCTTGCAAAATTTCATGCCGAGCGCAACATCTTTTGTCATATCATCATCGTCAATGATGGTAAAACCTGAAAAATATAAAAAAAACAAATAATAAAGAGGTGTGGGGGGGGGGAGAAAAACTTCCAATGAAAACAGGTATATCGAATCAAGTTCCGCATGACTCTTCCCTTCATCCTTACCCTTAGTTATTGAATAATAAAAGCTTTTAGACATTAAGTTAATGGACAGGGAAGGGAGGAGGTCAGCGATAACATATTTATACCCGATTACACAAGAAAATTTCATCTTATAAGAGTCGGTTTTAACAAAAGTTGGCTCAAAATCAACATCTTGATCCATTTTTAGTTTCCAAAGGTGTATCCAAATCATTTAATTCTATATAGTTACCGTAAGTTGGGTCGAATGATTCATCACCCTCTCCAATAAGCTTTGTTTTCGAATCAAGACTTTTTATCACAAAGACCCTTTTAATTATGCTAGTGGCGGGCTTAACACTTTTAAAAACAAGTTTTTCCTCACCGACCCTTAAAGTAATCTTCCTTTTGAAGACATCAATCTTGGAATTGGCAGTTGACAAGAATGGTCGTCCGAGGATTAAAGGAACATCGTCATCCTCGGGTATGTCTAAGATGATAAAGTCTATAGGGAAAATGAATTTGCCTATCCTTACTAGCACATTTTCAGCAATACCCCTTGGTTGTTTTATGGTTCGGTCAGCTACTTCTATGTTTAACTCGGTGTGAGATAAAATTCCTAGACCAAGATTGGTGTAGGTAGAAAATGGCATAACACTCACACTAGCTCCTAGGTCAACAAGGGCTTTATCAAAACAGATATTATGAATAAAACAAGGTAAGGTAAAGCTCCATGGGTCTTTTTCTTTCTGAGGCAAGGTGTGATCATAAGCATCCAGAATCCTCACATCTCGTGCCTCTCTCTAATCATCACAACCAAAGTTTTGTAGTCGTCCTGGGAAAGGGACTGTTTCTGAAAATAAGATCCTGTATTGTGTGCCTGATACAGCGTATGGACCACATCCGATATGGCGTATCTCAGAAAAATCAGCTTTAGTAGTTGAAATCGATTTAACTTGGTCTCGAGGGTTTGTCTCTGTAGAGCTGGGCGGGCTTCCAAACCCTCTTTTGTAAGACCTTGTCATCTGTTTTTTTTTTTCCGAATATTTTTTTTTGGGGGGGGGTAATTTTCTAAGATGGGGTTCTGGGCTTAAGTCCTATTGTTTAATTATCCTAAAGTTCTTATTGAGGCTCCTTGATTTCTTAGTGTGCATTGGTAGAAAGCTTGGATCTCCTTTTTGAATTATGTTTGAGTTTTATTCATGCCTTTGTGCTGATTCTGCCATAAATTTGGTCGTGATTCTTCCAGGCTTGGCTTCGATCAGGATACGAATAGTTTCTTTATTTTCGTTGGTAGAATCCAGTCCTATGCTTATATTGTCTCCGGTAGATAAGGTGCACCAAATGTGTGTAATAAGCTTCTTCTAAAGTTGTTTCCTTTTTCATTTTGTGGAAATCCTTAGTATAGTAGCATTAAACGCACAATGAAACCCGCACACCCCAACGACGTGCCGACGTGTTGCAAGATACTCGTGGGTGAGTATTTATCATGACTCAGACTCGATAGTCGTACCCAGATCGCCTGACACCACTGTGTTACACTACTCATGTCTAGGATAGATTCTTTATTTCTCGCCCGAGGAGTGTGGAGATTGTTGAGTTGGCTTGGATAGCAGCCAGCTAGCCCGGTTAGAAGTTTCAGTACTTCTGGTCCTTGAAGACGTTCCATTGTGCCATTTCTGAGAATATTCAGCCATTTCTTGAATGGCTATTTTAGCTCAGCAAGCAGTAGTTAAGTTTTGGAAGGTATGGCAACCCTTTGGTTAGGATTTTGTCGAGTTGGACATCGAAGCCATTGTAAAACAAGCTGATTCCTTGCATGTCGGTTTAAAATAATGTTTGAGGACACTTAATTAAGCAACTCTTTAAATCTTTCATGCACGGAAAAAGGCTTTCATCGGGTTCTTGTGGAAATGTTGTGATTTCTCCTCTTATTTTGCCGGTACGGGCCAGGTGGGACAATATTTGTTTAGAAACTTAGTTTTAAGAACCTCCCAGGTTGTTATTAATCCTGATGGCTGGTTCCTTAGCCATCTGCTTACGGCTCCAGTGAGGGATACATGAAAGGCTTGAAGCATGATTTGATCTTGAGTTACTTTTAGGATGTGAAGTAAGTCAACAATCTCGAGAACCTTCTCGATATGCTAGTTTGCATCTTAGTTTTTGTCTGTGCCATTGAAAGTATTGCACGAGTTCTTTTGAGAAAATTGCCCTTAATTCAAAGTGGGTGTCTTGGTGATCGTGGGCCTAGTAACCGCCCCGGCCCGTAATCTCTCGGTTTTTGGCTCATGTACTGCTCGTTGTTTCCGTCATTGTTTCTCTTACATTTTCCTCTGATTGTCTTTGCTGTTTAAAAACTTGTGATCGAACTCATGGCGTATTCATTCTATTAGACTTGTGTATCGTAAAGCCTCTTTTTTGAGTGTGAAATTTTTGTTTCGGGTTTCAAAAGGTAAGAGTAGTTCCTTTGTCAAACTTATTGTCATGCACTACCTGAAACAAATGACAATAAATCAGTAGCAAAAATGGAGAAAATTGTTAGTAGGCTATAGGAAATTATAAGGATTATTGAATTGCTGTTGTATCATTTGACATATACGCCGTATCTGGTTAATGCAAATACGTCGTATAGGTCTGTTGAATGTCAGTACACCATATTGAGATTAATGAATACGCTGTATTGTTGTGAAACAGATACGCCGTTTAGACAATAAAACTCAATACGCTGTCTTGATAAGAAGGTTTGATACGTCGTATCTAACTGGTGGATATGGCATATCAGGTGATCAGTTAGAACAGAATACTATTTAAAAACAATTAAATGCGGGAATTTAAGCAAACAATTTAAATGCGGATAAATACAAACAGAATTTAAATGATATAAATTACACTAAACTTATAAGTAAATGGTTAAATGATTACACTAATCTAATTAATTAGAGGTTAGAAATACTAATAAGAATAAGTTTTAATTAATTCACTCCCCGACAACGACGCTAAAAACCTCATGTACTGTCGTGTAGGGTCAATTATTTAATTATCAAGTTTTAAATTTATATTTAGCCGACAAACCTAAAACAACACTTTAACGATCAATGTACCCGTTCAAGATGGAGTTTGCGACAAGTAGGGTGTCGAACACTAAGAGTGGAACATTAATCCTAAATTCTATCAGTATTTTAATTAATCTATCTATTTGCACTGATACAAAAAGTGGTATTGGTCACTCCAAAAATGTGTGACGATATGCATTTAGTCACACACATTTTTTTTGTTGTTTATATCAATTCAATACACAATAAACACAAAAGAAGAAATTCAGAAGATAGAAAAGCGGTACAAGCCAAATGATAGAAAACTGTATTAGCCATATTAAATCCGGTTCAATGTTGGTTTGTTTGTTTTAGTGCAATGATTTACTTATCTCGAAGCGGCATATCATTCTTAAGACTTAGGCGGGTCATCATCCTAAGACCTAGACACAATTAATCATGTCACAATTAACGCGTCCGCATAAAGCATCCTTTAGTTTAATTATAATCTATCTTAGGGAATCAAAGCAGTGGTGATCCTGTTAAAACCCTAGCCCAACAGGACTTTACCCACTTATTGTTTGACGGTGTTTTATATACTGGTAGTCCACTATTTAAATCTTTATCAGTTAATTAAGAGCATGATTGCTGAAACATAAACGGGTCACCTACCGGTCCAACTAAGCTCATAATTCAAAGACAAAGACAGAACGTTATTTGTGATCCTATTGGTCCAGTAATATAAAACACGATATGGAGAGCTATCCCGGTATCTAGATTACTTTTTAGGTATCACTAGACCCAGTTGAATGATAGGTCGCATATTCAAACACATAAACAAGTATGAGGTGATAAACATAATTAAACAATCAACGATAAATTAAGAAATAGATTTTTAAAACAAACCAAAATCATTAAACCTTTCATTAAGAATGGCTAATACCCACGTATTACCACAACCATTGTAATATATCAAGCGTAATCAAACAATTAAAATCGAACGATTAAGAGAGTAAAAATTACACGATGTCTTCTATGGATTCGTGATCAATGCTTGACCTTGGTGGCTGATCTTCTCTTCTAAAATTCGTCTTTAATGAGTATGGTATATAGAATATGATATTGCACACTGAAAACTCATTTTATAGTCTTCTATTTATAGGGTCTGAAAAAGACACGATACGCCGTATCTGGCAAGGTCGATACGGCGTATTAGGCTGGATTCATTGGAGTGCGTGCTGCGTTCATAATAAATTAGTGATATCATTCACAATTTACTTGATTTACTGTATCTTTGAATAGTTATCTTTATGGATACGGCGTATGTAGACGTGAGAGATACGCCGTATTGGGAATTGGTCAAACGCATTTTCTTGTGAAGTCTTGGCACTGATATGCCGTATCTCTTTTGTTGGATACAGTGTATTGGTCAAAAATCAACAATCTTCAAATATCTTTGTTTTAGCTCCAATTTATGCGCCTTTTAGCTTGTCTTCACAAAACACTCCTGAATTACTGCATTTATCAACTTTTAAGCAATTAAGTACCAAATTATGCAATAATTATATAAAAGTGGGCAAACAGATGGGATAAATGATACAATAAAGTGACGTTATTTGATGTCATCAATGGGTTTGTATGAGAAGGCTTAGGGTTGATTACTCCAACTAATCTTTATCGATACCAATATTCCAGGAGGGCGACAAAGACCACACATACATACCCGTAACGACGGGATAGACATATGTGACTGCTCACTCCCACCTCGAATATGCTAAAGAATAGGAATAGTAGAGTAAGATAGGGTATAGATCTTCTAACTTTCACCAATAGTAATAAACCAACAAGGCAGCTGAGACATGCATACATGGCCGTAACTATGGAATAGACATGTACGCTCGATCACATCCTTATTCGCGTAAAACCCATGGTTAATGATTAGGAAAGGGAAATAAATCATTGTTAAATAAAAATTATGAAACAAATAGATTAAGTCTAAAATACAAGTTGCTAGACACTTTTTCCTAACCGTTACCATGACAAAGACATAACTATTTACAACGTCTTGATCATAGATCAAAAACAACAACCTAAGTTGGTGTTCCCGTAACGGTCAACTTCCCAAACATCCCATACTTTACATACTTTACAAGGCAAGTGGCGATATCTTCTACTTTATACAATACTCTACATCGTCGATTTGTATCAACGAATAATCGATCCTTCGTGTAATTCCTCCGGTAGTTGCGAAATGATTATCTTCAAACTTTGATCATAATAATTCCGGATAATTCCTTTGATAATTCCTTCATTCTTCGGACATACCATTAATTGCGATGGTAGTAAAAATACATGAGTTTTGACTATAATATACATTCCCATTTGCAATGTGAAAATTTCTTCCAACCGTACCAAAATAGACACAAGACTCGGGAAATACAAACTTTACACTTCAAGCAACTAGAAACTGTAAAATAAACTTAATCTAACATGGTAGGCTAAGGTGTAAAGGTGTAAATGATTGGCTCTACGGGTTGTTCTAGGAGTATCTTACTCTTAAAATGAGAGTAAACAAATTGTTTATACGGGGTTAACTAACCACTGTAGTTAGTTAATAAGCAACATGTAAAGGCGATTTGGGTGTAATCCTAAAATTTACCAATTTATACAAGTTACTCCATCTAAATCTATATTACTTATCACTGAAAAAGGAAGCAAAAGAAACCAAGAAACGAAGCCCGGGAGTCGTTATTCTAGGCCCTTTACGAAGCCGAAAGTCCCGAAGTTCTGACCCGTTTTCCATCCAAGCCATAAGTCTCAAGACTAGGTTCTCTAAGCATATGATCTACTTTTATAACGTTATAAATATTTCCATTATGATCTTGCTGAAAATCATAACATAAAGCTTGAACTCAAAAATCTATTTGTTATCCCTTTTTTGATCCAAAACCGTAACCCAACACCCTAATCTCATGTGTTTTACTTAAACTGTGAAGCTAAACTTGTAAACTCTTGTTATAAATCTATCCTATAATGCTTAACAAATGTTAAAATAACAACTTTATTAATTAATGAAGGAATTTGAACTTAAAACCCACGCGTTTACGTTTTGAAACCCTAATATGACCCGTTTTGCTTCCTAGCTTAACGAATCCGATTTTAACTGTGTTGCGTTAAAACTTCATTTTTTAGTTTTATTATAACTTGATAAACGTCCTATTGAAATGTTTAAACTAAGCTTGCAAGGCAATTGGGGACATGTTTTGTAAATATAATCCATGCAAGGGGTAAATATCGTAACTTTCCGGAATCTTATAACTAAAAGGACTAAAGTGTCCAATTCTAAATCAAACTTATAACTATAGTGGGTGCGTATTATGTCACTTTCGAAGTCTAAGGTTTACTTGGCATTCTTTTCAAAGTTTGAGGGACCCAAAATTCGTAAAAGTGCAAACTTCAAGGGCCTAAATTGCAATTTTCAACCTCAGGGTCTAAAAAAATGTAACATTTGAAAAAAGTATTAAAATCATGTTTAAAACCATTCAAGACAATAACGTTTAATTAACGCTTCTCGGCTTAACATTTTTTCCATATATTGATCAAAATGCTTAAAACTGATTATATCATATCACAATACTAAGGACTTTATATTAAGAGGTTTTCATCTTGAGGTATAACTTTTTTTACTGAGTTGTTTGTGTTTTACGATTTAAAGTGCCCTATATCCCAAATGTTTACATGAATGACATTTGCTCAAAGATGGCCCAGAACGGTGATATGAACAATCATTCCCAAACTCTTCAATCAAACTCATAACTCTTAGAACCAAAGTTCTAAAGTACAATCTTCCTAAGACTTGACATATTCAACTCAGGTATTTGTTTCTGGCTGAATTACTATCATTTACTACAATCAACCTTCCCTGTTAAGATTGTAATAACATCGTCACTTTCATTTTGAATATTTATTATACATCTACATATCAGGTGAGATTCATTAACTCGTCCTTTACTTATTTTACATGTTTTATAAACCCGCGAGGGGAGACAGTTGCTTGTACAAACTCTTTTACATACTCATTTATCTTATAACAATTGAATAAACTTTCACAATACTTAATGAATTCATAATATCAATATCTAAAAACCCGTGACACCTACAATAAAATCATGAATGCAAGTGTTTATGCTAAACCATAAGGCTATCACTGATATATTAATAGCCTAGGTACATGAAATATCATATTTGTGTAGTATCGGCTTTTGGAAATTTGGGTTGGGTGTGCCCATATCTCTTTAGTATCTCTTTGGGTAGTATCTCCCAATATCTGTTTGGGTAATATCTCCCAGTATCACTTTGGGTAATATCTCCCAATATCTCTTTGGGTAGTATATCTCAATATCTCTTTAATATTCCACGCATCGTAGAGAGATTCATCTTAATGTTGTTGGAACATCAAGATATCATTTCGAAGTTTAGCAATTCTTTCTGGAGGAAAGAACTGCGCGAGGAAATGAGTGGTGAGATCATCCTAAGTCGAGATGGATCCCGCTGGTAGACGATCAAGCCATTTGATAGCTTGGTCACAAAGAGAAAAGCATAATAGATGCAAACGAGTGGTAATTCTTGTAGCACCATTAAGGTCAATGGAATCTACAATTCTGAGAAAGTCCTTAAGATGTTGGATCGGGTCTTCGGACATAAGTCCTTGGAATGCACATCCTTTTTGCACCAACCGGATGGTGTCGGATCACAAGAGGGACACCTTGGCTCCTTCGAGAAGCTCAATGGCATTTTGGTAGCCCTTGTGGCTAGGTCGGGAGTAATCTACTAAGGTACGTGGTCGATTTGAATTTTCGTCTCCCATGATGGTCAACAAAAGAGTAGGTTTGGTTACGAACAAAAGAAACAAAGAAGAGATAGACTAAAAGAAAGCTAATTGACAAGAAATTAAATCTCACTTGATAGGAATCTTATGAGTAGACCAAAGCTAGATTGAATCTGAAACCTATGCTATTCCCCGGCAGTGGCGCCAAAAACTTGATGCGGTAGTCGTAGGACTTCAACAAGAAGTTTTACAACTCCCTAGGCAGTGTACCTAATCGTTGCAGTGTAGTATAGGCAAGACTCGAGGGTTGTTATCATTCTCTAGGGGAATAACACTGTGAAGGCCAGATCAAATGTTCACAAAGGTCTACGGGTTGATGGAAGATTATTTTTGTGTTTTTATATTTTATGAAAGCAAGTAAAATTATAGTTTTAGAGAGGTTTTGGTTTTAAGCTAATTAAACTAATAAACTAAATAACAATTATACAATGAAGCGTATTCACCTGGATGCACTACTCCTTGCTAGCTATCCAATTCTACCTATTGCTTTTTCACACTTGTGATGCGATGTGTAAGTATTTCCTAGGTCATGAACGGATTACACGAACCCGCCATCTATGTAATATTTCGTTAGGGCAACACACAAGTAAGGTAGTATGAAGACTATTACAAGGCCCCTCAGAGTACATTACATGCATTTGAAATATGTTAAGATGGATCAACCATATAAGGGGTAAGGTTGTATGAATACTATTACCGATGGTATCCTTTCTACACAATCACGTTTCCCTAGACATATCAACAACGATACGGACAAAAGCTGGTTTTCTAGAGCCTAACGCACACATCCAACAACAAGAAGCAAAAGGAAACAAGAATTATAAACTATAATCAATTAGACTCATTGAATCTGTCACAAAGATCTAATCAATTAATGACAAGGTTCATGCATTCCCAAATAAATACTAGATGATTTAGCCAAGCATACTCAAGCAAGAGAAATCATAATCAACAAAAAGAATTAAAGACATGAATTAAGATAGATATTATAATCAAACCATTACAAGATGTTTATGGATTGAATTAGGTCTTCTAAGTTGCTGGAAAGACACCTACCTAAACCCTAGAATCAAACTTAAGGTTGGGGGCTTGATAAAAACGAAGTTATGAGGTTGTATTTATAGGCAAACCCTAAACAGACCTTCACGACGGCGTCACCAATAACATATGACGCCATCACCATGACATTTTTTGCATAGCTGTATATTTTCTCGTTCTGAACGCGTAGGCTGTTGAATCGTCAAAATTCGAGTTCGTATGAATGAGTTATGATCAAAACAATATCTAGTACTTCACGTGGGCGTTAAATGGTATTCTTAATCTCGTGACACCGAATCTTCTAGAGTTCCTTTAGGTCGTCCATGTTTTAACGGCGTCACCAATGTACTGACGATGTCGCTTCGTAAATCATGTGACGTCACTTTATTCATCATCAATTCGCTCACACTCGTCCCCGTGTGCGAATTTCTTCATAATCATTTTGCATGATACGTACTTCTTGCAATATTTCATGCTGAGCACAACGTCTTTTGTTATATCATCATTGTCAATGATGGTAAAGCCTGTAATAATAGAAAAACTTCCGACGAAAACAGGTATATCGATCAAAGTTTCGGCATGACTCTTCCCTTCATCCTTGTCCTTAATTATGGAATAATAAAAGCTTTTGGACATTAAGTTAATGGACAAGAAAGGGAGGAGGTTACCCAATTACACAAGAAAAATTCGTTTTATAATAAAAGGAGTTGGTTTTAACAAAAGTTGGCTCAAAATCAACATCTTGATTTGTTTTAGTATCTAGAGGTGTATCCAAATCATTTAATTCTATATAGTTACCATAAGTTGCGTCGAATGATTCATCCCCATATCCTATAAGCTCTATTTTCGAATCAAGACTTTTTATCACAAAGACCCTTTTGATTATGCTAGTGGCGGGCTTAATACTTTTAAAAACGAGTTTTTCTTCCCCGGCCCTTAAAGTGATCTTTCTTTTATAAACGTCAATCTTGGAATGGGCAGTTGACAAGAATGGTCGTTCGAAGATTATAGGGACATCGTCATCCTCGGGTATGTCCAAGATGATAAAGTCTATAGGGAAAATAAATTTGCCAATCCTTACTAGCACATTTTCGGCAATACCCCTTGGTTGTTTTATGGTTCGGTCAGCCAGTTCGATGGTCAACCTAGTGTGAGATAAATTTCCTAGACCAATGCTGGTGTAGGTAGAAAATGGCATAACGCTCATACTTGCTCCTAGGTCAACAAGGGATTTATCAGAACTGATATTATGAATAAAACAAGGTAAAGTAAAGCTCCCTGGGTCTTTTTCTTTCTGAGGCAAGGTGTGATCATAAGCATTTAGAATCTTCACATCTTGTGCCTCTCTCCAATCATCACAGCCGAAGTTTTGCAGTCGTCTTGGGAAAGGGACTGTTTCAGAAAATACGCTCCAGTGTTGTGTGCCTGATACTGCTTATGGACCACATCCAATACGGCGTATCTCAGAAAAATCAGCTTTAGCAGTTGAGATCGATTTAACTTGGTCTCGAGGGTTTGTCTCCGTAGAGCTGTGCAGACTTCCAAACCTTCTTTCTTGCAAGACCTTGCTCATCTGTCTGATTTGTATTTCCAAGGTCTTAATTGAAGCTCCTTGATTTCTTCTTCTTCATCGTGATCAGAAAGATGGTAGAATTTCAGAATAAACTTTTCGACCATGTTATCCCAAGTAGTAATTGAGCCAATACACTCCTTTGTAAACCATTCACTTGCAACACCCGCGAGTGAAACAGGGAAAACACTAAGTCTGAATCGGTCTTGAGTCAACCCATTGATTTTGATTGGCCCAACAACTTCGAGAAATTTATCGATGTGTTTGAATGCGTTTTCTCCAATATTCCCATTAAAAGCATTATCACCTATTTTCACCAAGAATGTTTCTTGTATTTCAACGATACATTTCTCGACCATTCTTCCTTCGTTATCATTAAAGACGAAGTTCTTTCGGGTAGCGGTAATGTAGTCGTTTGGTTCCACCATGGTGGTTTCTTTGTTAACGGTTTCCTGAAATTAGGCACAAATAATCAGTAGGATGTGCCTTTAGGAAAGGGAACACATAAACAGGAAATCGATAACAAAAAATTGTGTCTCCTACTGTATCAGATGATAGATACATCATATCCAATTGATTTAAATACGTCATATGTATCTGTTGAATGCCAGTACGCCGTATTGATTTCACAGAATACGCCGTATGTTTAGAAAAACAGATACGTCGTTTAGATTGTAGAATTCAATACGCTATTCTAGGTAGAAGATTTGATACGTCGTATCCAACTGGTGGATACGGTGTATCAGGTTATCTGTCAAAATAGAATACTATTAAAAACATTTAAATTCGGGAATTTAAATAAACAATTTAAACACACAATGCAAATAAATACAAACATAATTTAAATAATTAGATTACACTAGGCTAAGCTAAATAGTGGTTAGAAATACTAATAAGAATAAGGTTTAATTAATTCACTCCCCAGCAACGGCGCCAAAAACCTGATGTGCTGTCGTGTAGGGTCAATTATTTGATTATCAAGTTTTACATTTATATTTAGCCGACAAACCTAAAACAACACTTTAATGGGCAGTGTACCCGGTCAAGATGGAGTTTCGCGATAAGTAGGGTGTCGAACACTAAGAGTGAAACATTAATCCTATATTCTATCAGTATTTTAATTAGTTCTAATTAGTCTATTTACTGGTTAAACCTATGCTATATACATTGTCTAATGATATGGGGGGTTTTCAGCCTGAGAGACTGGCACAGGTTTGGTGGTGACAAATATCAATTCAATACACAATAAACACAAAAGAAGAAAATAAGAAGATAGAAAAGCGATACAAGCCAAATGATAGAAAACTGTATTAGCCATATTAAATTCAGTTTAATGTTGGTTTGTTTGTTTTAGTGCAATGATTTACTTATCTCGAAGCGGCATATAATTCTTAAGACTTAGGCGGGACATCATCCTAAGACCTAGACACGATTAATCCTGTCACAATTAACGCATCCGCATAAAGCATCCTTTAGTTTAATTATAATCTATCTTAGGGAATCAAAGCAGTGGTGATCCTGTTAAAACCCTAGCCTAACGAGACTTTACCCACGTATTATTTGACGGTGTTTTATATACTGGTAGTCAATTCAAATCTTTATCAGTTAATTAAGAGCATGATTGCTAAAACATAAACGGGTCACCTACCGGTCCAACTAAGCTCATAATTCAAAGACAAAGACAGAACGTTATTTGTGATCCTATTGATCCAGTAATATAAAACACGATATGGAGAGCTATCCTAGTATCTAGATTACTTTTTTGGTATCACTAGACCCAGTTGAATGATAGGTCGTATATTCAAACACAAAAACAAGTATGAGGTGATAAACATAATTAAAAAATCAACAATAAATTAAGAAATCAATTTTAAAAACAAACTAAACATTGAACTTTCATTAAGATGGTTAATACCCGAGGGTATTAGCCCACAACCATTGTAATTATACAAGTGTAATCAAATAATGAAAATCGAACGATTAAGAGAGTAAAAATTACACGATGTCTTCTATGGATTCGTAATCAATGCTTGACCTTGGCGGCGGATCTTCTTTTCTAAAATTCGTCTTTGATGAGTATGGTATAAAGAATATGATATTGCCCACTGAAAACTCGTTTTTGAGTCTTCTATTTATAATGTCTGAAAAGGACTCGATACGCCATATCTGGCAAGGTTGATACGGCGTATAGGGATGGATTCCTTGGAGTGCGCGCTACGTTCTCAATTAATCAGTGATATCTTTCCCAAATTACTTTATGTACTGTATCTTCGTATAGTTATCTTCATGAATATGGCGTATGGAAACAAAAGGGATACGCCGTATTAGAAATTGATCAAACGCGTTTTCTTGTGAAGTCTTGGCGCTGATACGCCATATCTCTTTTGTTGGATACGGCGTATGTAGTCAGAAATCAGTATTCTTAAAATGTCTTCGTTTTAGCTCCAAATTATGCGCCTTTAAGCTTGTCTTCACAAAATACTCCTGATTTACAGCATTTATCAACTTTAAAGCAATTTAGTACCAAATAATGCAATAATTATATAAAAGTGGGTAAAATAGATGGGATAAATGATATAATAAAGTGACGTTATTTGATGTCATCAAAGATCATCTTCAAGATTTGATTAAAAGGTTTTATATGGATTTTGGTTAAGGTATTATAAGGTTATTGAAACAAGATTTGGTTGTTGGTGTTTGGTTTGGGTCGAATTTGAAACAAGAACAAAGAGGGTGGATTTTGTTTTGGTTTCACTAGCTTCTATTTAATCCTTGTAAGGGTTCTTGATCTCCCTAATATTTTTTTACAAAAAGTTTATGCATTTTGATGCATTTTTTTAGAAATGATGGGTTCATGGTGTTCTTGAGTGTGTGATATAAGTTTTATGGCATTGTACATTAATTTTTTAAGGTAAACACTTGATTGAATTGGTTTTGCAAAAAGAGTTTTTGGACAGATTTTGACCAACAGATTGATAGGTGTTTTTTGAATTATATTTGGTCTATGAGGTTCTGGGAATATTAAAGCGGATCTAGATAAATGTCTTGGTTACGTGTGGCCATTCGGGTGGAAGCGTAACGATATCCGATGATTGATTTATGGTCAAAATAGTAAAACTAGTCAAAATTTGCACCCAGAATTTAAAATTGAAATAAATCCATATTTTTGTATAACAACACCTAATTTTTGTAAAATAGTAGGTTCTAGATATTAAGCTAACTTAGATTTTAGCGGTTGTTTCGGCCTCTACGGATTTACGGTTTAGAAGATACACTTAAATTAGTGAAGCGGTAAAATTCTGGAAAAACACAGCTTTGGTATCAAGGGGTAAATTGGTTATTTCACTTGTGTTTTAAACTTTTTACACTACTCGCGTTTTCTTAGACGTTTATGCCAATTTAATATCTTATGGCTAGTTTTCTAGAGCCTAACACGCACATTCATCAACAAGAAGCAACATCAAAAGGATTTACAACCTAAGTTTCATGCAATCATAAGTAAATACAAAGGAGGGTTTAGCCTAGCATGTTAAAGATAAAGCGAGAAAATAGATCAATCACACAACACATAGACATATTGAATGATTAATGATAAATAATCTTACTTAGTTAAAATATAGATTAAAGATAGTTACAATAGGGTTTTGAGGCCTTAAAAACGACCTTAAAAGCTATTGAAACGACTAGGGTTCGTCTCCCTAAAATTATACAAAGTTACACCCTTAAAACCTGAATTTCAGTTTAATATATATAGGAAAATTGCTGCGATGGCGTCGCTTTGAAATCCTGACGCCATCGCCACGTAGATGATTCTAGATCCTCTTTAAGTCGGCCACGTCCTGACGCCGTCACGAGATTCCTGACGCCGTCGCCATATAGATCACGACAGCGTCACTTTATGCTTGTGACGCCGTCTTCACGCACTGTATGCATAAATCTTTAAGAGATTTGGTGTAGGTCCGTAATCTTGTCCGTTTCTTCTCCAAATGAGCCCAAGTCACGTGTATTTCCTCCAAATGTCATCCAAGTGCTAAAAACTTGAAAACAAACGATTAAGCATGTAATCTAGGCATATTTGCATGATTTAGAAGGTTAAATGACCTCGAAATGGTGTATAAAATAACACCTCATCACATACCCCTACACTTAGGGTTTGCTTGTCCTCAAGAAAATGGTCTTTTCTACCTAGTCAATAGCATTATTAGGGTTATTTAACCTACTCTTTAAAAGCATTTTTACAACAAAACCTTTTAAACATCGTAATTAAAAGCACAGTAAGCATAGACTAGCACCTCACATAAGTGTTTGGGATTCTCTCTTTCTCTCGGGTGTATAATAAATTATAACAACTATGGGAAACGAAAAATCAACACTCATTACCTGTCAGAGCATATAAATTACCAAATGCTTGGTAAAGGATCAAACCTCCACCGCTATGCGGAAGTATTATTCATCACTGTCAAAAAGGACTTGTTAAAGGGTTATGGGGTGTAGATGTAAGATAACATTAACGGAAATGGAAATGGAGAGGACATATTTGGGTGGTGACTATTGGGTGAATTTAGAGTGGAAGGGTTAGCTAATTATTTATACGAATACACGTTGGTTTGGTTACTAAGCCAAAGACTCGGACAAAGATATGCAAACTCTACAAAACTCTACACCAATCTCTTTCTTTTTCTTTTCTTGACTCTAATATCAACATAGACATAAGCAAATGGCAGCCCGTACATTTTTTTTTACTTTTTTTTATATACAATTTTTTTTCATACACTTTTGCCCTGCCATTGCTTAAACATATAATACATTATGGAGGTTTATAGATACACCCCTACACTTGAACTTTTACATACTCAACATTTACAATCTAACTAATGACCTGATTTGAGATGGATCAACATAACATGGAGCTTATTAAGCTCTATTGGGGGTAATAAATTAGTTCTTCCCTAATTCTTTATAAGATGAATACTACCATGAATCCCAATTGTCCCAAAACAGTATTTACAAGGATAAGGACTTAGCAACCGTGTACTCAAATAATTAACTTGGGTTAAAACAATAATGTACTAAAAGCGAGTACATATAAGGTAGGCTAAGGCGATTTGGGTGTAACGATTGGTTTAAGGGTTGACAATGCTCTTCATTAATAGTCCGGCTTAACCAGAAAACCGTGAAAAGGGATAGGCTCGGGGGGTTGTACTAGGGGTATCTTACACTAAAAATGAGTGCATGGCAAGGGTGTGGGATAGTTATATGATCGATATGACCATAAAAAAAATTACAGGTTTAAAACATGGGTTAATCCTAGTGCCTCTTATCTAGCAAATCCTAATACTTACTATACGGTCTCGGGATGCGTCACAAAAAAAAGTTTTAGAATGTAATATACTATCGGCACACTCATATAATTTAATACCGATACCAATGCTCTAGAAAAGGCGATAAAGACCATACGTACACATCTGTAACGACGGAATATACACATATGACTGCATTCGAACCCTAACTCGAGAAAGCTAAAGGTATAAACTATCTTGGGTATCAAAAATAGATACCCGAATTCCTATAGATCTAAAGATGAACCTCACATTTATGGAGTGGAATTCTGAGGGTTTTTGTGCTAGTCATATACATTCCTATCCATGAGATGCTATTAATACTCGGTTTTCGTCGGTATGTGTCATAATTTTTTTTTAATTTTGGTCAAAATTACCTTTTTATGCTATGTTTCGATATATTACCCATCATTTTAAGGAACAAGCAAATGGCAAATGAAGGAATAGTTTCTAAGGCTTATTTTTCCCCTACACTTAAGTTGAACATTGTCCCTAATGTTCTATAGAAGTACCCGTAAAAATAAATAAAGGGAAAAGAAAACAAGTAAAAAATACTAGTACTCCCCTGATTTGCTCAATAATGAAGAAGAAACATGCGATAACTGGTTAAATCGTCCTCTAAGAATCATCCAATGAAACTTCCTAAGAACTTCCAAGCTTCTTCTCATCAAATATAACCTGTAATCAAAGACAAAAACAACTACACCAAGCATAAAATCGGCGGGATAGATATATATACAATGAGAATTTAGGGTTTTGACTCTATGAAAGCAGTAAAGATAGGATGAGAGTAATGATGTAATCATAGATTTATGCAAGTTTATAAAAGAATCACAAATTTTAAATATTGCACATTCTATTTTTCAAAAATTCTTGAAAATTTTTGAATCTTCACATTGCTGGAGACGCGAAGACGTCGGGTTTTGATCCCAACACCGTCTCCAGGCACTGTGAAGATTTCTTCTTTGTTTTTAATGAGAAATTTCATGCACGTTATTATGTAAGTTATTTCTGTAGAAAGCACTGCATAAAAACCTGGAATTAATCATTACAATCATATGACTCGAAACTGACGCTAATTAATCTAAACAATTTATTTTAAATGTTTGAATTTGGTTCTTAAAAACCGGATATATTCCCTTACACTTATTTTATGCAAAATACCTTGATTGCAAATAAGACGGAGTCATAAACAAAACAAAGCATGATTACAAAGATGAGTCAAACATTAAAAGAATAAATGAAAAGAATTAAAACACACGACACTCCTAATATGCGAGAACAATAAACATTAGGTTGCCTCCCAAGAAGCGATTTTCTTTATTTATGAGTCTTGTAGATAGACTCGAAGTCACAAGTCCTTACGTGACTTCTCCTTCATCATCCATTCCAGTTAAATACTCAGGTCCAAACTTAATGGTGTCCCTATAAAACCGATCTTCCAAGTTGGATGGCTTCCTAAATCCTCTATCATAGTCATCCTCACTTAGTATTACCCTAGATGGTAATAAGTCATGACCCTCACTAGATAATTTGCTCCTATATGGGTCCTTATATGGTGTTTTAAAGGTAATCTCTTTAATTTCGCCCGTGAAAGTCATTAACCCGTGTTTCTTATTTATAGCTAGGCAGGCGATTTCAACAAAGGGTCGTCCAAAGATTACATAGGACAAGTTAGGGTCTATGTTAGTCTTAATATTTTCCAAAATGGTGAAATCTATGACGTAACTCATATTTCCTACAAATACGTGCATGTCCCTTCCTAATCCTACGAAATTTCTTCCCCTATACTCATATCCATTCTTTCTAATAGAGTTATAATAGGCTAAGGACATGATGTTCATGGGTAGGTCAACATCAATATATGCGCTAGCCGTGAATTTATGACCTATCATGCAGGGAATTTTAAGATTTATTGGGTCACCCTTTTTTTATCTTAAAGGCATAATTAAGTGAGCATTTAGGCATTTCCTTAATCAATGATTCATAAACCAATTCCTCACTTGTGTCAACTAAATCTAGAGGTTGTTCAACATCTAACCATTCAATTCCCTCATCAACCCTGTTAGGCCCTAAATTATCAACAGCAGTTATGACGTCCCGCTCCAGTTGTGGCATATCTCTTCGTTCTTCATTGTATGCAATGGTGTCGGTGTCTTCGGGTTGCCCTCTTTTTCTCGCTCTTCTTCCTCAGCCTTACTATCACGGGAGTTGCTTTGTTGCTTAAGGTTTATTGTGATGGTGTTGATCGAACCATGGATATGGGTTGAGCATTGTGGGTCTTCAGTTGGGTAAGAACGAGCAGACAAAACTGAAGTTGTGGAGTTAACGTTCAGTTTTGGGTTCTTAACCGTGTCGCTAGGTAGTGCTCCTGCTATTCGATCGGTGATGGTTTTCAACAATGTGTCGATTTTGTTGGTCATCTCGCTTTGTTGTCATATAAAATCGGCTTCAAACTTGGACAATCTGGCATCTTGAGATGCCATGAAGTTGGACACCAATCCTTTTAGATTTTATTGACTATTAATGTTCTAAGGATTGTTGTTGAAGGAACGATTCGGGCTGTTGGGTTAGAACTGGTTAGGTGGGTTTAAAAAATTATTTTAGGAATTTTGGGATTGTCTCCACCTAAGGTTTGGGTGACTTTTCCATGACGGATTGCAGCTGTCACCAAGATTATTTTGCTCGGGTTTGAAAGTGTACCACTTACCTCCCGCTTCATCGGTACGCGAGGATGCATATTTAACAAAGGCTTGCTCGGGATATTCCATGTAGTACTGAGTGTCATGGTGACCACTGCAGATCTCACATGAAGAAGTGATTTTGTTCACTTGAGTAGGTTGCAGCGGAGCAAGATGAGCTTCCGTCAAGAGTTGAACTTGATTCTCGAGCTCGATGAGGCGGTGGTCGGATGTACTCGGGACATCTTGAGGCAAAGAGATTTCCTTGACCGGATTAGCGGAATCCCTTAGGTCGTCCCAACTTTCGTTGTCATAGAGGCGAGGTCCTCTAATAATGCCCAGGATTCTTTGGCGATTCTGTCACGAAGCTTGCTACCAGCCAATTGGTCAATGGTTCGTCTTGTGACGGGAGTGACATGGTCATAGAAGATTTGGACTTAGAGCCAAAGATCGATGCCATGATGGGGGACTTTTTGGAGTAAGTCCTTGAAACGAGTCTATGCTTCTGAGAGAGATTCTCCTTGATGTTGTTAGAACATCAGGTTATCGTTGCGAAGTTTTTCCGTCCTTCCCAGTGGAAAGAATTGAGCAAGGAAACGAGTAGTAAGATCCTCCTATTTGGTGATGGATCCTGCTGGAAATGTTCAAGCCAATTGCTAGCTTGATCGCGAGGGAAATATTGAAATAAACGCCGACAGGTTCTTTCCTTGTTTTTACCATAAAGGTCAAGTGAGTCCACAAGTTTTAAGAAATCCTTGAGGTGTTGGTTTGGATCCTCGGACCGAAGTCCGTGGAATGAGCATCCGTTTTGCACCAACCGGATGGTGTCAGATCGAAGAGGTACCACATTGTTCCCTACGAGGAGCTCAATGGTATTCATGTAGCCCTCATGGCTAGGTTTGAAGTAATCTCCAAGAGTATGAATAGGATTCGCATCTCCCATGGTGGTTGACGAGAATGGATTACGAAACAAATAACAAAAAAAAAAGATAGAATACGAGAAAGCTAATGTACTGGGATTAAAATTCTCATTTGATAGGAATCAAGCGAGTAGAAATCAGTTAAACAATGATCAAAACCTAACTATTCCCTGGCAACGGCGCCAAAAACTTGATGTGAGGGTCGTAGAGACTTATACATGAAGTTTTACAACTCTCTAGGCGCTAATCGTTGTAGTGTAGTATAGGCAAGACTCGGGGGTTGTTATCGTTCTCTAGGGGAATAGGTTAGGAAGGCTCGAACACAGTCTAACAGAATTCTACGGGGTTAAGAGAAGATTCTTTTTGTATTTTTATATTTATAAGAAAACAGGTAAATATCATGGTTTGAGAGGTTGGTTGGATTAACTGATAATTAAACTAATTATAATCTAAGACTACCGGTGATAACTTTATGATAAAAAGATGTATGTACCTAATCATGCACTACTCCTCATATTGCTTCTTCTAGATCTGTTTCCTTGTCACACTTGTGATTATCAGTGTAAGTATTTCCTAGGTCATGAACGGATTACACGACCCGCCGTCTATTTAATATTCCGTTAAGGCAACTCACAAGTAAGGTAGTATGAAGACTATTACAAGGCCCCTAAGAGTATATTAAATGCATGTGAAATAACTTAAGAGGGATCAACCGTATTAGAGGTAAGGTAGTATGAAGACTGTTACCGATGATATCCTTTCTACACTACTCGCGTTTCCCTAGACATCTATGCCAATTTAATATCTTATGGCTAGTTTTCTAGAGCCTAACATGCACATTCATCAACAAGAAGCAACATCAAAAGGATCTACAACCTAAGTTTCATGCAATCATAAGTAAATACAAAGGAGGGTTTAGCCTAGCATGTTAAAGATAAAGCAAGAAAATAAATAAATCACACAACACATAGACATATTAAATGATTAATGATAAATAATCTTACTTAATTAAAACTTGGATTAAAGGTAGTTACAATAGGGTTTTAAGGCCCTAAAAACGACCTTAAAAGCCGTTGAAACGACTATGTTTCGTCTCCCTAAAATTATACAAAGTTACACCCTTAAAACCTAAATTTTGGTTTAATATATATAGGAAAATCGTTGCGATGGCGTCGCTTTGAAATCCTGACGTCGTCGCCACGTAGATGATTCTAGATCCTCTTTAAGTCGGCCACGTCCTGACGCCATCGCGAGATTCCTGACGTCGTCACCATATAGATCACGACAGTGTCACTTTATGCCTGCGACGCCGTCTCCACGCATTGTATGCATAAATCTTCAAGAGATTTGGTGTAGGTTCGTAATCTTGTCTGTTTCTTCTCTAAATGAGCCCAAGTCACGTGTATCCTCCCAATGTCATCCAAGTGCTAAAAACCTAAAAACAAACGATTAAGCATGTAATATGAGCATATTTGCTTGATTTAGGGGGTTAAATGACCCCGAAATGGTGTATAAAATGACACCTCATCAATGATATTAAAATTCGGCATAGTTTGTCGATCCCAGTGGTTATTTACTATTGGACTCCGAGCTGAACATTTGCCTCGTTGTGACATTCGTTAATTTTGAGGTCAGTAACCGAAAGCAAACGTATGATAATTGACTCTTTTGATTATTATTGGAGTCACTTTTATGTGGTTACATGACTCTTAGCATTAACGCTTGTTTTTTGTGCAACTCGAGTTTCGAGTCAATGTTTATCCCGAGCTTTAAATTCTATTTTCTAAATTTATAGAGTTTCGAGTCAATGTTTATCCCAAGCTTTAAATTCTATTTTCTAAATTTATAGAATTTATTTTATTATTTTTTTAGTCGATTTAGTAAAAATCGTCGTTTTAATTATTCGCGAGTCGAACTTTGATTAATTATTCGTTTTAAAGATCGAGAAATCAACATCTCTATATTTTAGCTTCGAGAGCTTAATTATTTTATTTTAGTAATTTTTTGACTTTTATATGCGTTTGGCCGAAACCGCGTCAAAAAATTGTATCTTTGCAACTAATAACAAGTAAATTAAATAATTAGGCCCAAAATTTAGTGTAAGACAAAGTAAAAAAAAATACCAACCAAGCCCATACCCCCTCTCTTGGTCGGTTATCTCAACCGAACAAACATCCCTTTTATTTTTTATTTTTTTTATATAATGTCGATACAACCTAAGATATATCCCTTATATAAATACTACTCTTTCCTTTATGACACACACAACACCAACGATCCAATTTTTCTTTCCCTCCTCCTTCTGTTCATTCGACGAGCAGTCCCAAACCACCACCACCATCATCAAAACTCTACCAAGTAACTTTCATTCAACCTAATCACTCCTAAACAAAACCCCCCATCATCATTTTCAAATAAAATCAAGCAAGCATCAAGTTACTCAAATTCTTGATTTTTATTAGATTCTTGATTTTTAGGTTTTGATCAAATTGGGTATAATTGGTGTTGCAAGGGTTCAAGATTAAGTGTTTTTAACAAGTTTGGTGAAACAAATCAAGAATTTCATGTCTTTGTTTTGTGTTTGTGGGGTTCGGTCAAAGTCAGAAAACCATAAGGGTTTATAGTTTTGATCTTCTAATTATTCCATTGTATCTTTGTAAGTATCCTAGTTAATTTTTGTGTTGATTTGATTATATATTACTTGCATGTGTATAGTTTTATGTCGAGAATCCATTGATGGTCATGCATGTTGCGCTTTTGGGATATTGGATATTTTAGGATAATTAACATGATTAATTGGTTGGTTTGAGCATATTGAAAGTGTTGTTGATGCGAAATTTTGGCGATTTATAGGTGTTATAGAACAAATATTGTTAGATCAGAATAGTTAAGCTCTTGTCGGTAAATTGTGATATGTTTAATGAGTTTTGATATAGGATTATGATAGGTTATGTCTGTAGCTTCGTGGCGCTAGTTCGCGCGTCTGATAACTCCTAAAAACGAGTTTTCTACGCTAGTTAGAAGTTTGGAAACTTGTTATGTCAAATTCTGCATTAGGCTATTTAGCGCAGAATTTTGGGTCAACTTGCGTGCGCCATAACTTGGTAATTTTAAAAGATTTTATAGAGTTTCTTGACTCTAAAACTAAGTTCGGCGAGTCTACTTTCCAACAAAAAAGGCCTCATGAATTTTCAGTAAGTATAAGTTAGTCAAATTGAATTTACAAGATGCGTTGTCAAAACTGCAATTCTGGTCCAGAATTTAGATTCCAAAGATGTAGTGAGCAGGCGGTTCAAAAATTTAATATGTTTTCGACAAAATTCAAACAGTAGCATCTTCAATAGGTGTAATGATCTTCCTGAATGTTCCATACTTTGCTGTTAAGTTTAAATGAGTCTGAAATGTCCAACTTTAGCTTTTTTTCCAGCAGACCTGTTGGACATTATGTGTTGAGGTATTTTTGAAAAATGGTTAAACTTGTCAATAATTTTTGGGAAAATTTCAGTAGTCAAACAACACATATAGGCGGTTGGAAATGAGAGATCAGCATTGCTTGTGGTCGTTTAGTATTTCATTAAGAGTCGTCAAGCGACTAGGAAAAAGCGGTAAAATTTCAAAAAAAAGTAAGTGTGGAAATAGTAGGTAGTGTCTTGTGCATAGATTCTTCGACATAGGATTTTATACATGTAGATATATATACTTTTCTATATCATTGCAAAACATGCATTTTTGCATAGCTATATTTTCTTATACGCGGACCACTACTATTATAGGTCGCGGTTGAGACCGTTGTTGTCATTCTCCTTCCTTGTTGATTCTCTCGATCGATACTCCTATCTTCGGTGAGTTTCTCACATTCCCCTTTTTTACATGTTTTAAATGTTTTGGGGTGGAAAGCATGATGTGTCATTTTGCTATGCTCTTAAATTATATATTTAAACTTGAGCATACTTGAACTTTAACTTGGTCTTGAACGTGTTGAACTTTGAACTTGATTTAAACTTGTTGAAATTTGGAAACGTGTTGAACTTGGAACCTTGAACTTAATATGTATGTTGTTGTATGCTTGGAACCCGCCACTGCTTTTAACTCATTATCCCCTCATCGGGATTGAGACGTTAGTACTTATAGATAGCGCTATTAGAAGACTAGCCCCTCCTCACTCCCCTTACAAGGGTGCATAGTACTAAGTGTTTGTGCCACACTATACAACTGAAACTTGATTGGATGATTGGAACGGTTAGGCTAAATACGTTTAAGTAGTGCCTCACATGAACACTATAGCATACATGCATGTTGAATTGATTTTACATTACGTTACTTTATGTAACAGGAACTGTTTTGAAAACTTGATTTGTTTTAGACTCTCAACTTGTTTGGAAATTAATTTTGGTTTGGACAACAGTTTTTGATAACTTGCCATTGAGTTGGCAAACTATTATCGAGCATCTACTCTTTTCTAAAACTATATTTTGTGTACATAATCTTATGAGCTCACCAACTATTTCGATAGTTGACCGTTTTTATCATGTTTTTCAAGTGACATTCCTAAGGTGGAAACTTAGTGTGATTGCATTTAAACTCGTTCAAGATGTCTATTTTCTTCCAAGTTATTGTCTTTTGGGTGATCCATGTTCAGAAGAAAAACAACCATGTTGACTTTTGTACTTTTAAACTTGTACTTTGTAATGGTGTAATTCGGATAACTTTCTTCATTCTAAATTCATGTATGGTGTATTATCTATCACCTTGTTTGATATTTATTAATATGTTACACCTCGCGGTTTCGCCTTGGTAGGGTGTGGCACTCGTACTTCTGAAACGCATACGTCGTCGCGTAACCCACCGCATAAAAACATGCCGGCTAATTAGAATGCGATAATTTAATTGTCACCTCGTACATGGCGTCTTGGAACATCTACTCTTGGAACATGGCTCAATGACGTCTTATTATTTTTCTCTTTTCTCCTTGTGATTTTGGAAAGTCATGCCACTAAAGAAGACAATTGCTTAAGTTCAATAGCCATCAAGCTACTTATAGCCCAACGTATGGCATACATGCTCTTTTGCCCAGAGCGTAACACAATCTGAGATGTCAAGAACGAATCATGCATTAAGACCCTTGAGACAAACCACACTAATGAAGGTCACGTCTTCCGACTAGCATGTCATATGGGAACGACACGACAACAACCCCCACTCCGAAAAGAGAATCTCGACCATCATAGTTAATGATGACCTTTTTATTTAAAATAATTATTTGATAACTCTTGATGTATTGTTTGCTTTGTGGTACGGATATATCCACTCCCTTAAATAATAAATTATTTGTACAATTAACTTCTCATATCTTATTTCAACATCCTTGATAAACCATTCTTTAAAATGTGCTGATTTTAGCCATCGGTATTAATTCTCTTTACTAATTAATTGCTCATACTGTTATTTCCCCATTCCGTTTAACATCTTGATATATTACTTCTTTGATATGTGCCTCTTTCAACTATTGATATTAATTATCCCATTTGCATTGGTTAACTTCACGAATGACTCTCTATAGTCTTTCATAATTCTTTACGTTCATTTCTTTTTTATCGTTACAATATCTTGATATTCTTGACACCTATTTCTATCTACTATTATTATGACCTTGATTCTTTGTTTGCCTTATTATTCGCACAAATGAATTTCATACTTCCTTGATTCGTAATTTGTTTATACGGATCATTCCTGATATTTATTCTTTTGATCATTATTACATTTGTACATATGTTAATTTACATGCTCGATATATTTTATTATTATTCATATACTCTCATTCATTCCTCTCGCAATGCTATGACCATTTTTTTAATGATCTATTCATTCTTTCGTTGCATTGATTAATGATTGTTTGCTGCCTTGTTCATAAAATATTTAATCTCTCTTTTAGGATTCTCTAATCCTGAAATATGAAACTTATTATAACCTACTTGCATTGGCATTCACTTCCTTTGAAGATTAATAAATTATTTAATTCCTCCATTCGCATTAATTATCATTACAAATTCATTATTCGATCTTGATATGTATTGTTATTCGGTATGTGCTTCTTTGATCATCGTTATGACATAATAATTATTTGTTTTCACTTGTTTTCTCATCAGTACAGATATTCACTCTTTTCATCTAGGATTTTCATAACAACTAATCCGTACCTACGTGCTCATTACAAACATTCTATGTGTTGACTATTATTTATTCAATATTCATTTGCTACCTTGTTTAATTGTTTTATTAAACCCTTCAAACACGTTTCGACACATGATCTGAAGATAGGATCTTTAGCCCTTGTACTGAAGAATTGGGGACACTACATATACGATACAAAGTGCACAGTCACCTGAGTAAGCGAACTATACAAACTTGATTAGCCTCGGGAACTCAGTAGACTCCATAACACCTTTCGTGTGTACGTCGTTAGGAGTACAAACGAGCTGAATTTTAAGACGAAATTCTCTTAACAGTGGAAGACTGTGACAACCGTCAAAAATCTAAGCTAACAACCGTTAGTGTCGCGTACCGTTCATGTCATATTTGAACTTCATTAATTTTAATTATAAATTATTTGGGTCATTTTGTGCATAACTTTCTATTTTAGGAACCCTGGTATAGAATCGTGCCTTTTGCGTACGATCTTAAGAAAACGTCTTAACGATTAATGATATGCTAAAAGGTCATTAAAACAATGTTAATAATCATAAATAAACATAATACATTCACTTTTATAAACTTAGGTCACTTCACTTTTCATATATTGCTAGTTTCCCGGTAAACTCAATATTTTGTAAATTTTTATGTTTTTACACCTACGCTTAGTAAAGCGGACTTAAAACACTTCAGTATGATATAAGTGTATAAATTTACTCTTAATCAATATTAATTAACACATTTTACATTTAATCTACATTATACTACACATTATACACAAAACTATACATTTTTACACAAAACTTTATACATTTAACATACAAAATATTACCTACACTTAATAAATTGATACATAATTATATTTAACATGAAGAATGAGTAAATTGGTCCTCCTTGAGACCCCAAAACCTTCCTCCCCGCCTCCCATATCAACCAATTGGAGTGTTGGCTTCCTTTCACTCTATTATGTGCTCAATTTCTATACTTTTGCCATTATTTCTTCCATAACTTCACTCTTTCTCTCACACACTTCTCCTTACTCCCTCTCTCACTAAAAACAAAGATCTCTCCCTCCTCCTCCTCTCAAAAATTCTTTCACCATATCACCACAATCAACCACCACTCAAAATCTTGATTAAACACAAGAATCATACACAAAAATGCTTGTTTTATCATCCTTAACAAGCTTCTTGATTCGTTTTTCATTCAAGGATTTATTCTGGTGAAGTTATTCATCTCAGCCTCTTTCTCATATTGCCATTCTTTTGGTGTTCACATAGGTAAGACAAGGGTACGAGACTCCTTGTGCCTATCTTGTATCCGAAAAGAGCTTTTTAGGGCTCTTTTATTGATAATCATCTTAAAGACTTGTGTAGTCACCTTCCTTGTGTTTGTGGCTTCATTTTGAGATCAAGAAACACATCATTTTCATTAGGTTTTGAGGATAAACTAGTGGGTTCATTGGAGGAGTTGTTGCATGGATTTGGATTGAGGTTGTAGGTGGATATTTGTAGTTTTTATTGGGGGTTTTGATTGTTGGTTTTGATTTTGTTTCGAAGATAATCTTCAAGATTTGATTCTAAGGTTTTATATGGATTTTGGTTAAGGAATTATAAGGGTATTGAAACAAGATTTGGTTGTTGGTGTTTGGTTTGGGTCGAAATTGAAATAAGAACAAAGAGGGTGGATTTTGTTTTAGTTTTACTAGCTTCTATTTAATCCTTGTAAGTATTCTTGATCTCCCTAATTTTTTTAACATAAAGGTTATGCATTTTGATGTGTTTTTTGGAAATGATGGGTTCATGGTGTTCTTGAGTGTGTGATATAAGTTTTATGGCATTGTACATTAATTTCTTAAGGTAAACACTTGATTGAATTGGTTTTGCAAAAACAGTTTTTGGACAGATTTTGACCAACAGATTGATAGGTGTTTTTCGAATTATTTTTGGTCTTTGAAGTTCTGGGAAAATTAATAGGGATTTAGATAAATGTCTTGATTATGTGTGGCCATTCGAGTGGAAGTGTAACGATGTCCGATGAGTGATTTATGGTCAAAATGGTAAACTAGTCAAAATTTGCACCCAAAATTTGAAATTGAAATAAGTCCAGATTTTTGTATAACAACATCTATTTTTGTAAAACAGTAGCTTCTAGATATTAAGCTAACTTAGATTTTAGCGGTCGTTTCAGCCTCTACGAATTTACGGTTTAGGAGATACACTTAAATTAGTGAAACGGTAAAATTTTGGAAAAACACAGCTTTGGTATCAAGGGGTAAATTGGTAATTTCACTTGTGTTTTGAATATTTTGGGCAGTAAGGCCCACAAGTCTATAAATTAGACTCAAAAAAATTTCCGTAGGCGAAAACCTTGAATTTAGACCATTTACGGATTTGGATTTATAAGCTTGGGAAGTTGGGTAAATTCAGAATTTTGGAATAAACATGTTGTTTTTGACTTAAAAAGAATGTGTGTGCACTTTTAGTAGGACTTATAAGAAATGAAAATAAATACATGTTTTGGGCTTTATTAATTCAGTTGTAGTCATTACATTTTGGGTAAATCATATTTTATAAATGTCACACCCCGCCAAGGCGGAAACGCGAGGCGTAAACAAGAATGGATATCATCACAACACATGGTGTCTATATAGAGAATACTAAAATGAAAACTAAAGTAAAGCAAAGACACAAAGTGTCATAACAATACCCAAAACCTAACGGTGTCTTTATTAATAAGAAAGAGGTCTCGTCAATAAATGACATGCAAAACATAATCCAAACAATTCATGCAAACGCATTTATTCAAACAGAAAGCATAATTAAACTCCAAGCATCCTACGGTCTCTTCTAGCCACTTCGCTCTATCTTAGCACCATTAAGCTCACCTAAAAATGATGCTTAAAACGTCAACATAAAGTTGAGCGAGAATCATAGGTTTACGACATACAACAATATCCAAAAATAAACTTTCAATTAGCTGCTGCAATTACCAAAACAATTCATGACACCAATTAACCACAATGGGACGGAACGTGCCCACGATCCACAATCATATCAACTACATATGTGCGCTACATGGCCTCATATTAGCTCACACAGTCTTACCACCGTCACACCTCATTTTGCATATTGGGATCCACAATACCAAACATATCATACACTGGGTAGGCGTACCCATCCGATCCCATATCACAACACTGAGTAGGCGTACTCATCCGATCCAATACACATAACTACAGCAAGCTTAAAAACATTTTAACACGACAACAAGCATCATTCTCACCCCAAAATAACATGAGAAAAAGGGGCTATGAAACTCACCTTTGCTTAGCTTTCCAAAAGATTCCAATAAAAAGCTTCACAAACAACTAGCACAAATCTAAACAACAAAATAACTCGTGTTACACGCTACTAAGCTAAAAGCTTAATGCACATGTAACAATCATATGATAGATGTCTATGGTGTTCTATTAACCCGATGGGTCACCCTGACACCATACCCAACTTTAACCACTTCATTAACAAGTTTCACTAGTTAGTAACAAGTTGTTCAAAACTACAAAATTTTAACGTGACTTAACGTACTCAAAATCTCTACTTACTGACCTCCATAATTCATACCAAAAATCATCTATGTTCATTTATGAGTATATTAACTACCTCATGATTCCCAAGAGTCATTTACATGCACAAGTACTCCTAAGAAAATCAAAATTCAAAATTGTCCCAATTCGGATCTGATTGCACACTAAAAGGTTTGGACCTAAAAACCATACTTAGACTCCAAATCAGAAGCTCTCCGTTGGGGGATTTCTAATAGACATATAGAACTAAACTCCTGTATAAGGGCTAATCCTAATTCAAATTTTAAGTGGGGGTTTTATACCACGTAATCTGACCTAAATCTGACTCGTATTTACTGTTTTAACAACTCTTCTTGCAACCAACGTTTGAATGACTTCCCGACCTCAAAAACATTCGAGGCTAGATTTTCTGAAAACTAGACTCTCTAAGCTATGTCATAGACACCAGAAACTTGACAAAAGCTATTACCATCATTGAGATAACATCTGAACAACACGACCCAAAATTCTGCTCAAACCTAAATCAAGTTTTAACACGAATTAAACCTAACCGATCATACCCATACGATTACAATTAAACCCTAATAATTATAACATGATTAATATCATTAATTTATAGATTTATAAAAACCCTAATTATTACATGTTTTTAATGATTAATAACTAACAAAGATTAATTAAACATACCTTAAAGCTTGTTTCCTTCACAAAATCAAAACCCTAAATTTTTCTCTTCTTCTTTTTCTCTTGGATCGGTCGAACAGTATATGAGAGAGGGTTATAGGATTTTATTTTGTATTTATAGGCCTCTAGAGTAATCCTAGATAATTCCTAATTAGAGTCCTAGTTTAATTAGTCTTGGATTTCCTTTCTTTTTTTCCTTTTCTTTTTGGGCCGGCCAATCCCCCACTATATATATATATATATATATATATATATATTTATTATTTATTTATTAATTACTTAATTATTAACATTACCTTATGTTTCTATAAAAACCTAAGCTTATTTGAGCATACCTTTTTGCTTAAACGCAATTTACTAGACTTTTAAAAATAAATAACTTTTTTAATTTTTATTAACCCTAACTTTCTAAAATAGAAATTTCATTTCTTTCATATTCTAACTACTAGAACCTAATCTTATCCTAATATTACTAACACAAAAATACATATACGTATAATTACTTACACAATAAACGTGAAACCGCTTCAATCACCAAAATCATTTCCTTGTCACTAAAAGTGAACGAAATGAACTCGACAAAATCCAATACAAATCCAATCCCAATGATATGATCACGCTCAATGGATTGATTATCAAATCTCACATATCTCACACAACACACATAAACACATATAAACACATATAACACATAACCCATTCATTGCAACAGATACATAAGTAAACACTAATAGTTTGACTAACCTGCTCAAGTCATGGTTGTCACATGTGGTGACCTGTGTCCTAGGTCAGCTAGGTAACGAAATAAATAACCATTTTGTATTAACTTTGCAAGGACTAAATGAAAGGAGGGACTAAAGGTGTTAAAGTGTCAAAGTTTCTTTCTATATATACTAACACACACACACACTTATAATACTTTTACCAAAAAAATTCACTCCCCCTTTCTCTCCTCTTGTTGTCGTTCGAACACCAACACCAACACAAAATTCATCAATAAAAATTATTTACTTACATGCATTGTGATCTATTAATAGATTATTAATCCTTATTTAATCCTCTACATTTCCCACTAAGAAAATCCTACATGCACTAAGTTTTCAAGAAGCTGAATTTTTGGTATGTTCTTGAAAATTTCGAGTATAAGGGGGTGATTAGTATAGCTAGATTAGTGTTTTTAGCAATCTGGTTCATTGAAAAAGCTCAGTTTGTTTGGTTTGGGTTGCTCGTCCGATTTCAAAAAGAAAGGGGGAAACTATATTTGATCTTTGTTTTAGCTTTGTGAGTATTTTAATTGTGTTTTTATGTTGATTAATTAGATGTTATTACATATATATAGTTATTGCTAGATGATTTAAGTGCAAAATTTATTTGAAAGTCTTTCAATTATAAATATGTGTTTGATAGTTTTGGTACATGTTTTTAGGCTTGTTAAACATGTTGGAATAGTTAGATTTTGATAAAAATGTGATTTGGTATGACTTTGGGTTGACTTTATTTGACCAGAAAGTTTGACTTGGTCATGGCGTGTCGAGAAATTTTTGAAATCTATTTTGGGCTTTTAATAATGATAAATGATGTTCTAAGGTCCGTTTTGATATAAGGTGGGCCTTGTAACTCCTAAAAACGAACGTTTTACGGCCGAGTCAAGTTTAGGTATTTTGGGGTAAAAAGTCAACTACAAACTTTGACTTTTGAAAGTCAAACTTCCGTAAACTTTTGAATAAAGACTATAATAAGCAAAGGATTCGTAATGATAGTTAAATTGTAATGAGATATGAAGTTCGGATTATATTAACCTTACTTTCGGCAAACTTTCTAAAAATGGAAACTTTATGGAAAATGTGGTAATATTGTTAAGTGTGTCAATGAGAAATGTTTTGCGTCGCACTTGGAGATTTTAGTATATGATTGTATATACGTAATAGTAATATATATGTATGCAAGTATGCAATATATGAAATATTATACTTTTAGTCACGTACCGCCATATATATATTATCTACGTCGCGGTTAAGACATAAAGCAAGTTACGCTTGTTGAGTTGATTGATTTGGATCTTTTGCTTAAGGTGAGTTCATAGCCTCGCTTTTGAACTGTTTTAAATGTTTTTAAACCTGCGAGGGGGATACATGTTTGTTTTATAAATCGAACACATATGATTTTATGGTATGTTGGACCCGATTATGAGATTGTTTCCGCATAAGTAGCTATTGTCGAAGTCCCTTATTTCATGAACCGTTAATTGCCTTGTGAGGTGAACGCTAATGCATTAAATAGATCTATTGGGTTTGACAACCCTATCCGGGGTTTGAATCCTTGTGACCACCCTGTTAAACGGACATTTTGTATTTAGAAATTAGTAGGTATATGACAATAATACCTTGTTTTGGGGCACTTTAACATATGAAATGCCATATGTACTGTTAACGTTCGGTGTCATGAGCTTATTGCGTGAAAGAAAAGAAGTTGATATACATTGCATTTGTTGCTTTGTTTTCCCGAGAACTAATTATGTGTTCAAAGATATTGCTTATCAATTATTTTAAACTTTATGAATTTCACTCAACTTTGTTGTTGACGTTTTAAACATGTTTTATCCCAGGTAACCAAGGATGAAGGCAACGATGGAGTGGAGGTGTCGTGCGTGTGATGGATTTTATGGAAAGACTACTTGTGTGTTCCGGTCTTTCAAAAACAATGTCTTAAGTTGTGTTAAAAACAATGTCTTTTAATTGAAACAATTGTCTTTTAATGGTTATAATAGACGGTGGTTGCGATTCTATGGGGACATAAACGCATTTTAACTCTGAATAATTATGGAACACATGTTTGTTAAACGTCTCATTTGGGTCATTTTCTATTATCTTGGTAGATGGTGCTATTTAGTAACATCCAATTGCTAATTTCCGTTGCGCAATCCAATGTACGTTAGGTGGGGTGTTACAAAAATACGCATTCTCAAAATCTAAATTACTAGTTTTAATTGTACCTCTGCCTGTGATTTTCCCTCCTTTGGGGTTACCTCCAAAGGCAACATATCCTCCATCAATTTCTTCAAAGTCAGTAAGATAGGATATGTTCCATATCATGTGCCTTGAGCATCCACTGTTAATCACTCCTTTCTCTTGCAAATCTTGCTGCGGATTGCCCTGCACATAAGGTAGAAATTCAGTCTCTTTTGGGGACCCAGCAGCACTGACTTAGACTCTGCCTTGTGCTCATATATCTAAACCTTTTTTAGAATGGTTGATGCACTGTTGTATTTAGAAACATGGTCTATTACTTTAGTCTTTGGTTTCCAAACCCAACAAGCTGAGGCCTTAACAGCATTAACCTAGTTTCCCTTAATAGCATTAAGTACTGCTTTTGGCCTAGCAGCATTAACTACTACTTTTGGCCTAGCAGCATTAACATTTTTATTATTAACAGTATTAACCCTCTGATTAAAATTACTGTTTTAGTTGTTGTTTTGTTGTTAATGGGCCTTCTAACAGTTGAATGTGCTTTATTAAAAACATTTGTCATTGGTCTTGCACTATTCACTGTTGTTCTGGGTTGAGCAGTATTAACTGGTCTAGCAGTAGTAAGTGATACTAGGCCAGACCTCATTAATACTGCTTTTGGAACCATGTTCCTTTTAGGACTGGGGTGAGTCATTCTAGAAAAATTCTGGTGATTCACCCTTTGAGTATAGTTCCACACTGGTTTTACCATCTTTTTATTATTAAACTGTCTCTGATGGTTATTACAATCATACTGCAGGTGATCAAAACTTCCACACACATAGCAAGCTTTGTTAATCATCTCAAAATTACTTCCCAGTTTTTGAGACATCATATTATTCCAGTTTCTTTGGTTTCCTCTAGGACTATGTGTGTTCAGCCTGTTTTGATTACCTTGTTTAACAGTTGTTTTCCTAGGAGTTTTTACTTGCTCTTTAGATTTAACAAACTTTATTTTAGCAAAACTAGGTTTAACAGTTTTCTTTTCAATCTTAGCCTGAGGCACATCTTCTTCCTCACTATCAGATACCTAATCCTCAATAATTGGAGCACTATTATTCTTCCTAACAACCTTAGGCTTGTCTGCACTAGCCTTAGCTTCACTAGTCTCAACTACAGGCTTCTTAACTATAGGCTCACTAACTATAGGCTCATTCACAAACTCTTCTAGACCAGAGAATGACAAATCAGGTTTTGGAGGCATAAAGTTTCCTGTATAGGGAGGTGGAACAACATTATACCCTAAACCTGTTTTGCACTTATCAACTATCTGACAGTCTATTAGTTTGCTTAAGCTATTAGATGAATTCTCAAAATTTTCTACTATTAGCTGAATTTCATCTTTTTGTTTTTGAGCCAGATCCAACTTCCTCCTAAGCTCTGTAATGGCTCCTTCTCTTAAATGAATCTCACGTTTTAAGACCTTGATATCTTCCTCATAAACAGACTCATTTTTTCTTATAAACTAGAAGTCTTGCTTCTACAGACTCTAAACCTGTTTTATAAGTAATAGCATTTAACTTAGATGTCCTTAAGTCTTTTAATAGTTGTTCATTTTATTCTTTAAGAATTTTAACATTTTCCAAACAAGATGATGAACAGTTTAAATCAGTAGATACCTCAGAGTTAGAACTTATAGAAGAGTAAGCCATGATTGCAAAGTTAGTTAGACCTTCTTCTGCTTGATCACTCCAATCATAACTAGAACCATCACAAGACATCAAAGCATTAGAAGTAGTTGTCTCCACTGGCACAACCCTTCTTGTGTTCTCCCTATTCCTGTTTTCTTGGTTCCTTGGAGCCTTACACTCCCTTGTAAAGTGTCCCCTTTTGTGGCAGTTGTAACACTCTACCTTGGACTTACCAAACCCAATGATCTCATTACTATTAATAGTAAGCTTTCTTTAAGTGTTCTTCAAGAATCTCCTTACCCTTATTGTTAGCATAGCCATCTGCCACCTTAAGTCTATCTTTTCTAAATTACTAGGATTAATTTGTTATAAGTCCTTATTGTTAAGTTGTGGACTGTTTAGTTGACTTGCAAAGAAATCACAGATGAAAGCATCACTCAAGTTGTCAATTGTTGTTGAGTTAACAGCAGTAGCTTGAGTGCTAGCAGTTGTAGCACCATGAGCAGTATTAACTACTCCATTGGTACTGCTGGTGCTGTTTGAGGACACAAAGGCTACATTTTGTGTGTTTGTGCTTGAGCTTCATCTCCCTTTGACCTCTGGTTCATAGATCTTTAGATTGTTGTAAAGATCATCTAAGCTTAATGTATCTATCTCAGGCTTGTTCCTCCATATAATGGTATGTGTGTTCCATTCTGGTGACAGACTTCTTAAGAACTTCTGATTCACATCTTCTTGTGAGATACTTTCACCATGAATCTCCAACTGACTAATAAGCTTTTGAAGCCTATCAAAGGTTTGATCTAACACCTCTAAGCTAGATGCAGTAAAATTTTCATACTACTTCTTTAGAAGATTCCTCAGAAGTCTTTTTAGTAGCCAAGCATCCCTCCAAACCTCTTCTCCAACACTTGCAGCAATGACTTGGGTCGGCATCTTTGATGGAGTTAAACTTTTAACTTCAATTTATGTTCATTAGGGATGCCCATCAATAAAGTGATTCTTGCGTTCGACTCTAACCTCTTTTGTGCCTTATCTTCCATAGTTGCAGGAGTAATTGTAGTCTCAACACCTTTAACAACTTTTGTTATTGGAGGTGCATTACCATTCTCTATGACTTCCCATAGAGAATAATCAATCATCTGGATGTACTGTTCCATCCTTATCCTCCAAAGCTCATACTTACCTGGCTTGAGCATAGGCACATTTGATGCAGCCACATTTGTGATGAGTCTTGATCCATGTCTTCCTAGCAAAGTTTCTCAAAGAAACAAGCTCTGATACCACTTGTTAGTCCCACTTGAATGGATCTTGAATTCCTTAGCTTGTGTAAGGTTTAGTTATGCAAGATAAATCCTACACAACTATGGTAGAAACTTTGTAAAATATATCAAAGATTATGCGGAATCTAATCTTTGATCAATAAGAAGAATATGCAATAGAACAGTAATTCTAATGATCACACAGATTAACAAACAAAGCTTCAATATATTAATACGAATACTCTAACTAGTATTAGGGTTACAAAACCTTGAAGCTATAACAATATCAAAACAAAAGATATCAAACTCTATGCCCTAGGACCTCCTTTTATACACCAAGGAGTCCTAGTCGATTTACAATATATTCCTAAAACTTAGAATATTCTCAAAGATCTATTCTATAAATAACAATCCTTATCAAATAAGTAATCTTGATCTCCAATCAATCTTTATCTTTTCTCTGAGTAGTCTTTATCCTTTCTCTGATAGTAGAAAATCTTCTAGCAGTCTTAATCTTTTTAGCAGTTGTAACTTTGTAATAGCAGCATTAACTCTGAACACTGACAGTAGTAACTTATACATCAGCAACATTAACTGTGTACAAGCAATAGTAACTACTTAGAATATTTTCTTCAATCTTCTCCAGCAGTACTAACTTTACTCTAGCAGTACTAACATATACTAGCAATAGTAACTAGCAGTACTACTAAGTTACACTAGCAATACTAACTACTTAGCATATTTTTCATTAAAGTTAATGAACAACACTAACTTTATGCTAGCATTAGTAACACAAACCTTAATAGTAGTAACTTTAAACAGTATCAAGGAGCTTTTAATCCCAACAGAGATGGATGACAGTTTGGAAAAGGCTGCCACTACTGTTACTAGTTCCTTAGGAACTAGTTCAGGTAGTGGTCCCAGTCGCCAAGAAACCATAGGGGATACTATTGCTTAAACTGGGTTTGAGAATGTATCTAAAACTTCCAATGATTCACTGCTCGTAGGAGTTAACACACCTCGAGGTGATGAGGATAGTCTCAAACTAAAGGAATTGATGGAATTATGTACCAACTTACAAAATAGAGTTATTGATCTGGAGAAAACTAAGACCTCTCAAGCTCAAGAGATTATAAGTTTGAAAAGGAGGGTCAAGAGACTAGAAAAGAAGAATAGGTCAAAAACTCATGGGCTTAAAAGATTATACAAGGTTGGTCTGTCAGCTAGGATTGAATCCTCTAAAGATGAAGGTTTGGGTGAAGAAGATGCATCCAAACAGGGGAGGATTGATGATATTGATGCTAATAAAGACATTTATCTGGTCAATGTTCACAGAGATGAAGATATGTTTGGGGTAAATGATCTTGAAGGTTATGAGGTGATTGTTGAAACTAAAGTTGATCATGAGGTGGTTGTTGAAACTGAAGTTGCTTCTAAAGATGTGAACTTAAGTGTTGATGAAGTTACTTTAGCTTAAGCACTTGCAGCTTTGAAAAATGCAAAACCCAAGGATGACAAGGTTATGTTACAAGAACTAGAGCAAGGTACAATTACAACAACAACTAATGCTACAATAGTTACAGCTGCTAGCACAAGACCCAAGGCTAAAGGGCTTGTTATTCATGAAGAGGAGCAAGTAACTACACCAAAAGTTTCTTCTCAACAACCATCACAAGTTAAGGTTCAAGACAAGGGTAATGGGATCATGGTAGAAGAACCTTTGAAGATGAAAAAGAAAGATCAAATCAGTTTTGATGAACAAGAAGCTATAAGATTACAAGCTGAATTTGATGAAGAGGAGAGACTTGCAAGGTGAAAAGATGAAGCCAATGTTGCTTTAACTGAAGAATGGAATGATATTCAGGCTAAGATTGATGTTGATTATCAAATGGCTTAACAAATGCAATCAGAAGAACAAGAAAGTTGAGTATTGAAGAAAAGTCAAAGTTGTTTGTACAACTCTTAGAAGCAAGAAAGAAACACTTTGCAGCAATAAGAGCTTAAGAAAAGAGTAACAAACCACCAACTAAAGCTCAAAAGAGAAATACAATGTCTACTTATCTGAAAAATATGGCTGGATACAAGCACAATCAATTGAAGAACAAAAGCTTTAATGATATTCAGAGGTTATTTTACAAAGCTATGAAGAGGGTAAACACATTTGTAGATATGGATACAAAATTGGTGGAAGGCAATGAAGTAAGAGTAGAAGGAAGTGAGACAAGAGCAGAAGGAAGTTCTAAGAGAGCATGAGAAGAGTTAGAACATGAGAATGTAGAGAAGCAGAAGGTGGATGATGACAAATCTCTAAGCATTGTTGACTAGAAGATTTATAAAGAGGGGAAGAAAAGCTATTACCAGATAATCAGGGCTGATGGAAGTTCAAAGATGTACTTAGTGTTCAGTCATATGCTTAAAAGTTTTGATAGAGAAGACTTAGAAACTTTGTACAATTTGGTAAAAGCTAAGTATAGATCAACAAGACCAGTGGAGGACTTGGATTTAGTTTTATATGGAGATTTGAAGACAATGTTTGAACCACATGTAGAGGATAATGTATGGAAAAATCAATCAGACTACAGAGTATTGGATTGGAAGCTATATGATTCATGTGGAGTACATTTATTGAGGAAGCAAAATGTGCACATTCGTATGTTAGTAGAAAAGAGATATCCTCTTACAGTACCTACAATCACAGATATGCTAAATAGGAAGCTGCAAGCTGATCATTAGAATGAAATATGTTATCCGCTTCTTAAACTTCTCACAAAACAACTCAAGAATCAATAAAGTGTTTGGAAGCATCCTCCTGGTGATTAATGAAGCTTTTAATGAAGAAACTTAAGATTTTGAAGAAGAATATCAAGTTTAGGGGAGGATTATTAGGATTAAAAGACTTCATGATGATCTTGGAGTTACTGCTGCTAAGGTTTGTGTTACTACTGCTAGTGTTTATTAGTACTGCTAGTATATGTTAGTACTGCTAGAGTAAAGTTAGTACTGCTGGTGAATATTGAAGAAAATATTCTAAGTAGTTACTACTGCTTGTACACAGTTAATGCTGCTGGTGTATAAGTTACTATTGCTTGTTAAGAGTTAATGCTACTGGTACAAAGTTAAAACTGCTGAAAGATTACAACTGCTGAAAGATAAAGATTGCTTGAAGATCAAGATTACTTATGAGATAAGGATTGTTATTTATATAATAGATCTTTGAGAATAATCTAAGTTTTAGTAATATATTATAAATTGACTAGGACTCCTTGGTGTATAAAAGGAAGTCCTAGGGCATAGAGTTTATCATCACAATCTATAAATCTTAGTCGTATAATTCATAGCTTTAAGGTTTTGTAACCCTAATACTAGTTAGTGTATTCGTATTAATATATTGAAGCTTTGTTTGTTAATATGTGTGTGCATTAGAATTACTGTTCGGTGCACCTTATCAACCTAGAGGACAATATAGAGCAGCAGGGCCAGGATTCTACCAACGGAACAATGGAAACTCTTCGTATCCTGATCGGAGACCAAGCCTGGAAGAATCACTGACCAAATTTATGGCAGATTCGGCTAAGAGGCATGAAGAAAACTCGAACATAATCAAGGAGATTTGAGCTTCCACCGATGCAGCAATAAGAAATCAAGGTGCTTCAATTAAGACCTTGGAAATACAAATCGGATAGATGAGCAAGGTCTTGCAAGAAAGAGGGTTTGGAAGCCTACCCAGCTCTACGGAAACAAACACTAGAGACGAAGTTAAATTAATCTCAACTACTAAAGCTAATTTTTCTAAGATACGCCATATCAGATGTGGTCCATATGTCATATCGGGCACACAACACAGGAGCATAATTTCTGAAACAGACCCTTTCCCAAGGCGACTACAAAACTTCGGCTGTGATGATTGGAGAGAGGCACAAGATGTGAAGATTCTGGAAGCTTATGATCACACCTTGCCTCAAAAAGAAAAATACCCAGGGAGCTTTACCTTACCTTGTTTTATTCATAATATGTGTTTTGATAAAGCCCTTGTTGACTTAGGGGCAAGTGTGAGCGTTATGCCATTTTCTACCTACACCAACCTTGGTCTAGGAATTTTATCTCATACTAGGTTGACCATCGAACTGGCTGATCGAACCATAAAACAACCAAGGGGTATTACCGAAAATGTGCTAGTAAGGATTGGCAAATTTATTTTCCCTATAGAATTTATCATCTTGGATATACCCGAGGATGACGATGTCCCTTTGATCCTCGGATGACCATTCTTGTCAACTGCCCATTCCAAGATTGACGTCTTCAAAAGGAAGATTACTTTAAGGGCCGGGGAAGAAAAACTTGTTTTTAAAAGTATTAAGCCCGCCACTAGCATAATCAAAATGGTCCTTATGTTAAAAATCTTGATTAAAAAACAAAGCTTATAGGAGAGGGTGATGAATCATTCGACCCAATGTATGGTAACTATAAAGAATTAAATGATTTGGATGCGCCTCTAGAACCTAAAACGAATCAAGATGCTAGTTTTGAGCCAACTTTTGTTAAAACCAACTCTTATTATTATAAAATGAAATTTTCTTGTGTAATCGGGTATAAGTATGTTAATGCTGACCTCCTCCCTTCCTTGTCCATTAACTTAATGTCCAAAAGCTTTTATTACTCCATAATTAAGGACAAGGATGAAGGGAAGAGTCATGCCGGAACTTTAGTCGATATACCTGTTTTCGTCGAGAATTTTTCTATCATTACAGGTTTTACCATCATTGACGGTGATGATGTAACAAAAGACGTTGTGATCGGCATGAAATTTTGCAAGAAGTACGCATCATTCCAAATGATTATGAATAAATTCACTCTTAGGGACAAGTGCAAGCGAATCAATGATGAATGAAATAAGAACAGAGGAAAAAGGTCAAACTTAAAGACTAGCTGAAACAAAAGTGCTTCCTGGTTCGTGGTTATGTATACACTTATATAGCAACCCTAATACAGATCCTAACCGAATGCCCTTGACCAAGGCAAAAGGTCAAATTCCACAAAAGGATAAAATACACAAGATAGAATCAATGATAAAAAGATTCCGGAAGAGATATTCCCGGGTCGTATGTCCCAACGAGGCTGCAATTGAAGGTAATCCTGGTTTGATGAGAAATTGAATGATGGAGAATATTTAGATATGATGGAAACACTGATATAATTACAACTAAAATTAATTAAATAAAACCTAATTTAATCTACGGGAAACAGATATAGGAAATGGGGATCTTAAAAACTACGGGAAACAAAATTAGTTATAGGGAAATCCTAAAATTAAATCTATACTAAAATACGGGGAACAGAATCAGGTATCGGGAAACCTAAATACTAAAAATTAAGAAAATAAATGCTAAATTAAATTAAAAATTTAAAATTAAATTCTAATTAACTTAATTTATTAGGAAATTAAGAAAACTAGAACTTAAACGGAGGTGTCGTTTGAATGCTACACGAAAAGAAAAACGGTAAAACGCACCGGGTAAAACGTGTCTATAGACGAATTTTATGAAAAATAAAGCCTACACTTAATTATATTTTTCCTAGACACTAAATGACAAAGATAAAATTTTAAAAAAGAAGAAAATATTTTTTATAATTTTTGGATTTTTTATGAATTTTTTAAAGATAATAACTAATTACAGACTAAGAAAAATAGAAAAAGACAAAAAATAAAAGTATAAAATCTGAAAAAATAAAATAAAATAAGAAAAAGTTAACAATTCTAAAAATAAAAAATGCCCAAATTTTAACTGAATAAATTAAAAAGTAATTTAAACTAATTAAATTAAACCTAATTTATATTAATTAAATTAAATGAACTAACAGCTGTCAATTATAGGGACTAACAGTGAAAGGACAGCAAGGACTAACGAGGTAACAACATACTAACAAGGGGAACTAACATTGTTAACTATAAAAGAGAAATTTACACTAATGGTCCCTGAGTTGGACCCCGATAGTCAAGAGGGTCCAAAGTGCTTATTTGCTCAAAAGTCAAAAAGCAAACTTTGAGAAATTTACACTAATGGTCCCTGAGTTGGACCCCGATTATCAAAAAGGGTCCAAAGTGCTTATTTGACAAAAGTCAAATAAGCAAACTTGTAGAAGGGCTTATGGGGAGTCTTTTTTGTAAAAGCACTTATGCTTTTTACTCACTAAATAAGCTAGAAACTTGGGGGACAGTTAATAAGGCTAAGGGGAGTCCTAAATATAAGCTATGGCTTCCTAATAAGCCTTAAGATAAGCTGAAATCAATAAGCTAATCTAAACAGTTTATTATAAAAACAGAAAAAGGGGAACTTTAAGCCTATAATAAGCTAACAAAATAAGCTTACTAACTAAAATAAGCTGCTAATCCTAAGACAACTACCTATAAGCTATGTTTAAAAGCAATAAGAACCTATGGCTTAATATTAAATAAGCTAGAAAAGTGGGGCTGAATTTAGGTGTTCAGCACCAGGGGAGGCTAGGCAGTGGCCAAGGGGCTTTTTTTTACTTATCCCAATAAGCTCATGTGAGCTTTTTACCTAAAACAAAATACAAACAGATTTACAGGGGATGTAAATAAGCTTGATTCTAAAAGATGGTTTAGTATGATGGACTTAAAACTGCTGGTTTTTAGGGTTAAAGTTGAGGTTTTTTAACAAAATGGCATTTTTGACACTTAATATTACTTGGTTACTTGGTTATGACAGAGCAAGAGGTTCTTTTGAAAAGAGCTAGTAACACTCAAATAAGCACAAACAAGGTGTGCTTAAGCTGTCTACACAGCTTAAGTGGTTTAGCTCACTTTGTGGCTTATAAAACTTTGACAGAAAGCAAAGGATCTTAAAAAACTAATTTTTTTACTAAAAAGTTTGATTAAGCTAATCTAAATAAGCCCACACACTCAGCCAAAGTTGGCTGAGTGAGTATGACCTATTGCAACACCCATTTGACCCATTTTGGGGTCTAAACCAAACACTCCCTTAATATATAAAAATCGATTTTTTTAGCTTTTTTAAAAGAAATAAAGGCTAGAACAGTGATATTAAGTTGAGCTTAACAACTTTTACACATGGTTATGTAAGTTTAAACAGAATTGATGGCTTAATTTACACTTCAAATTTTTGATAAATGCAATAACACAAAAAAAACTCTTAACTTGTATTAAAGCTGGAAATATTACAACATAAACTTAAAATAAACTGAGTACAACAATTTTAAAGCAAACTTAATTAAATTTTAAACTACAAAAGTAAAAACAGGGATATGGCATTCGGCTTGGTCTCTTTTTCTTTTATAGAAGCTCAGAGCCTTCACTTGGTCTTGGTTTGTGTTTCTTATGAGAGCAGGGACTCTCACAAGCATTCTAAGCCCTTGGATTGCTTCTCTTCATCTCAGCCATTGGTTGGGGTGCGGGTTTTTGTAAATTGTCAACAGGGAAGGGTTATAGGGGTAATGGGGAGGTGGGAAATGGTTAGAGTGAGCTGGGAGATGTACTAGGGGGGTGGTTTGGAGCTAAAAACCATGGGAGAGGCGGTTTGGGTTTTGGCGGTAAACGGGTAATAGTACCCAAGTGGTTGCAGGTTTAAATGGAAAGTTTGGGGAAGGTGCAAAAGCACCCCCCATCTTTCGTTCTCTTTTCATTTTCTTATAAGCCGAAAAAAAACAGTTATAAATAGGTTTAGAGTATTACACATTTGGCCCTTGTCGTTTTATAACAAAAGAATTAAAAGGGGTTTTGGGTAATTGCAATAATGGTCCCTCTAGTTTATAACAGCAGATTTATAAAAGGTTTATGGGAATTGCAAATTTGGTCCCTGCTGTTTAAATAAAAGAAAGAATTGCCATTTGGCAGTTTTAGTCCCTGGACTCTTTTTAGCTCTTTTTCTTTATAAAACACTTTTGAAAATAACACAACAAGTCCCTATGGTTTTGTAAAAAGGTTATTGGGCTTGGGTTTTGGGTTTGTATTGGGCCCACTGGGTTTGGGTTTGGGCCCAATAAGGTACAGGTTTGGTTATTGGGCTTTTTCAAGCCCAATAAGGTTATGAAGTGGGTTTTGTGTGTACA
>BQNB010039847.1:0-47811 GCA_026074375.1 Tanacetum coccineum | reverse complement strand
TTGTGCTTCGTTTAGGCACCGACTAATGATGCGTCACTTAATCACTTAGGTACCTTGATACATTACCACTAAAGGTCTACTCACGAAGGAAGAACCGGGTCAAAAGAAAAAGGTCAATTTAATTCACTCTTGAAGTATTTATTTGACCCATTCTCAACAGAAGTAGTGGATAAGCAGTTTTCAAGCTATTTTTTAGGATTAGTTATAACTGTGTAGTAAACTTGTTTTAGAGGCTTTGCACTTTGCTTTTGTGTAACTCAGTTTTTCTTAATTATGAGATTCAGCCCCTCTCGAATCGGGACTTATCCTACTTAATTCAAGTATCGTTTTTACCTACCATCTCTTTAGAATCTATCATTTGGTTCCATTGCCGGGAATTCGAATGCCCTGGTACCCGAAGCTCCACGAATCAAACCGATCCCGACCCAATTTCGGCTCAATTGGCAGCGATTGCTGCTCGGTTGGAGTCCATGGAAACACTCAAGGAAGATGTTGCGGCCCTTAAAAGTCATGTCGAGATAAGAGGAAAATCATACAATGACAACCATAGAGAGAGTTCCTGGAGGTTACAACATCAACATCATAGTCCTTTTAGAAAAATTGATTTTCTGGCTTATGCTGGAGGAGACCCACGTGGTTGGATCCTAAAAGCAGAAAAGTATTTCCGTTATTACCAAATTCCAGATGCAGAGAAGGTTGATGTCGCCTCTATGCACTTGGAAAGTGATGCTTTAGACCTTTTTTCACGGCTTTCAGCGGATCAGACGATCACCCTATGGGAGGAATTAGTTCTTGCGTTTCAGATTAATTTTGGTCCAGCCGAATTCCAGAATCCGGATGAATATCTTTGTAGCATCAAACAAACGAGATCCGTCCAGGAATATAGGCAGGAGTTTGCTATGCGATCTGCTAGGGTTATGGGAGGAATTAGTTCTTGCGTTTCAGATTAATTTTGGTCCAGCCGAATTCCAGAATCCGGATGAATATCTTTGTAGCAACGTGCGCATCCAGAAACCACGAATTGTGTACAACGCAGCAAGCCTAGCTTTAGAGTACGAATCAAAAGTGGTTGTTTCTAAGTCCAATAAAGGAGTCGCATGGAGCCCCAGCCCAAAACCTCTTACAACCGACACCAAAAAAAGTACTGTTCACCCTAACACCCATAATTCTATAACCCAACGAACCCCCTACGAATTTCTGAAAAACAAAATCGGTTCCTGAAAGGGGAGTGTTTTCGATGTGGAGAGAAGTATAGCCCAGGTCATCGTTGTAAGACAGGTACATTCAAATTGTTAGAAGCTTCTGAAGAACAAGAAACACCCATCAATCCCAGCATAAAGCTAAAGGAGATAGAACGATATCGACCCTGCCAAAAACAACATTTAAAGACGCCCTGAAACCCCGGATAAATCCCCACAGAATCCCGATCCCAAACACCTGAACATCCCCTAAAAGCCCATCGGATAACCCGATTCTAGATAAACACAAAAGATTAATCCCAAACCCAATTAAAGTGAGATTAATCAGAAAAGGGGACCATAGTAAATTAGAAAGGTATCCAACCCCCCTACGCACCTCAATGCCAATGAAGAGAAGTCGGGTTGATCAAGATGACGTTGCCTGTGAAATAAGCAAGCATTCTATGTTTGGCAAAACCAACCCGTAACTACAATTAACCTTCGAGGATACTATAGGAACAACTGAAGTACAGATCATGGTGATGGCGGTTCTACTCCATAATATATATCTCCTAATTCGTTGGTTCGAGAATTGAAGATGGATCACCGAGTTTATTACCCACTTGATGGAGATATCAACACGAGCAATCAACTATGCAAGGATTTTACTGTGCAATTACCCGACCTATAATAAAGTTTAATATTTTTAATCCAAATCTCAAAATGGGGTCAGACCTGTTCAATGTATTCAAGGCATAGCAACACATAATACCAATCAAGTAAACTAGAACGAGATGTATCATGAATTAATACTCAGATGGCAAGAATCCGAAGAAAACAAGGTATATCTTTTGGTGCTCAAAAATCTGCTTCTTTTTAGCATTTAGCCATCGACATCAATACCACACCTGTCATACCTAATCAGTTACAACCATTAATCGACAAATACCAAGGGATTTTTCATGAACCTACCACCCTTCCTCTTTTCCGTTCTACTTCCCACTCTATTCCCTTGTTACCTAATTCCACCCCACCTAATATCCAACCATATCGTTACCCTCATTCCCAAAAAACTGAAATTGAAAAGCAAGTTGATGAACTCTTAACAGTCGGGTTCATACAACCTAGTACTAGCCCATTTTCAAGCCCAGTTTTGTTAGTCAAGAAGAAAGACAACACGTGGCGAATGTGTGTGGACTACCGTGCTTTAAACAAAATTACAGTGGCTGACAAGTATCCGATACCCAATATTGATGAACTTTTTGACGAGTTATATGGCACAACAGTTTTTTCCAAATTTGATTTGCGATCCGGGTACGTAGTAGCATTTAGAATGCATTCGGGTCACTATGAATTCAAAGTTATGCCATTCGGGCTGACCAATGCTCCCTCGACATTTTAGTCGGTAATGAATGATTTATTTCGACCGTATTTGAGGAGATTTATTTTGGTTTTTTTATGATATATTAGTTTACAGTCACGATATGGAACATCACATGAATCATTTAGAGCAGGCTCTTGCATTGCTCCATGATCATCGATTCTATGCTAAGTTGTCCAAATGTTGCTTTGGTCAACCCCAAGTTGTGTTTTTGGGTCATGTTATCACTGCTGCACGAGTACATGTGGAACAAGAAAAAATCTCAGCAATCCAATCATGGCATGTTCCAAACTTCTGTGAAGAACGTCTGTGGTTTTTTGGGGCTTACGGGGTGCTATAGACGTTTCGTTCGCAATTATGGGATGATAGCCCATCCCCTCACAGCCCTCACTAAGAAAGACGGTTTCGTTGGGTCCACGGAGGCCTTGACAGCCTTTCACAAGTTGAAACAAGCTTTAATGTCTACTCCGGTTCTAGGTTTACATGATTTCTCGAAAGATTTTACGGTGGAATGTGACGCCTCTTCAGAAGGGTGGGGGCTATACTTTTGCAGGAAGACCATCCAATAGTATATTTTAGCAAGGGGTTTTCACCTAACAACCATTTTAAATCTGCTTACGATCGCGAACTACTCGCATCGGTGGTGTTGGCTGTTAAAAATGGAGCCATTATATGTTAGGTCGCCACTTCATTCGCACAGATCATTATACTTTGAAGTTTCTGTTGGAACAGCGCATTACAACCACCGAGCAACAACAACTCTTACTTAAACTCATGCCGTATGACTTCTCTATTACCCACCGTGCGGGAAAGGAAAACAAAGGTGCTGATGCTTTGTCTCGTCGACCCCATTCATGTGACTTATTTGCTTTATCGGTACCCTACTGTTTAGAAGTGGCTGTATCAAAGATGGCTTACAAGATGATCACTACACAACCAACATAATCAACCAACTTATCAGCAACCCAACTATTTTTCTTTCGCCCGTCAGCTCCACTTTTACAAACAACGCATGGTAATTCCTGATGTTCGTGATCTCCAACGCAAATTATTACATGAGGCTCATGCGACCCTAGTTGGTGGTCATGGTGGTTTTTTGAAGACTAAAACGCCTTTCAGCTCAATACTTTTGGCCCAAAATGAAACAAGACGTTCGTACTTTTGTTCAACAATGTTTGACATGCCAACAACAAAAGTATGAAACTTTATCTCCTGGCGGTTTGCTCCAACCTTTACCTATTCTTACGCGTATTTGGGAAGACATTTCTATGGATTTTATCGTGGGTTTACCTATATCCAATCGGATGCGTAACCAAGCTAACACCAAGCGCCGCTACAAAAAACTCTCTCCTAGATTCTATGGCCCATATCGTATTCTTCGTAAGGTGGGCCTCGTCGCTTACAAGTTGGAACTTCCTCCTGATGCTCACATTCATCCGGTGTTCCACGTTTCTATGCTTAAACCAACTCACGGCTCATTCTCGTCCAATCCAGCCCCTCCTTTACCTATTACTAAGGATTGGGAGGTAGATTTGCAACCAAGTTCTGTGTTGGCTCAGCGTTGGGTCATTGAAGTTGGTCAACCTGTTTTAGAGCTTTTAATTTTGACCACCCAATTTCCAAATTTTCGCCTTGAAGACAAGGCGTTTTACCGGGAGGGAAGTAATGATACATTGCCACTAAAGGTCTACTCACGAAGGAAGAACCGGGTCAAATCATTAGCTGAAAAGGGTCAATTTAATTCACTCTTGAAGTATTTATTTGACCCATTCTCTGGCTAGAAAAACAGAAGTAGTGGACAAGCAGTTTTCAAGCTATTTTTTAGGATTAGTTATAACTGTGTAGTAAACTTGTTTTAGAGGCTTTTCACTTTGCTTTTGTGTAATTCAATTTTTCTTAATTCCAGACTAAGTTTTGTAACACGAGATTCAGCCCTTCTCGAATTGGGACTTATCCTACTTAAAGTATCGTTTTACCTGCCATCTCTTTAGAATCTATCACACCTGTAACTAGACTAATGATGCATCACATAGGCACTTCTAACTACGAACGAGTATATCCAAAACTTATGTCATAACACAACTATTATCCGTTATATCCGAAACATAACATAGATATAACTATAAACGTACTCGGCTAATCTGTTACTCACCTTATGGTTGGTTTAGGCGCTCCTCTTGCTTTCCACGATTACCTAAACACATAACAACCATACTAAGGGTATGTTTGGTGCCCAAGATTATGATTATTTTTTTCAAAAATAAGCTACTTAAAAATATAAGCTTCGTTTGACAGATCGACTTATAAGAGATTATAAAAAAAAAAAAATCATAATCTCTGAAAGTCAAAATGATACTTCATGTAGCTATAATAATAATTATCTCTTTTCATAGTCTCCATCTCCATCTATAGCTCTATCTCCCGTTCAGCCACACAGTTATTTTTACCAAACATACCATAACACTATTAGAATCACTAATTCATCTAATATTCAAAAGCTTCATCTTTACTACTAAGCTTGGCTTCTTATGCCAAACACTTCTTTCACTACCTTGAACTAATCATCATCTCTAGTAATTTCATAACATAATTTTTAGTAAAAGGCTTCTTATCATAATTCTTACTCATTTTTAATCATGAATCATCATATCTATTGATAAGGTTATCATAAAGAGAAATAATGCTACAATAAAATTGCTATATTCCACTTGGCACATGTGAAAGTTTTTTGTAAGAATTGTGTGGATGTAAAATTTCTTTAGTAATATATATATATATATTCTTTAGTAATATATATATACTCCTTTTCCCCTCACAAAAGTGTTCATCTTACTATTTGTGTTTGTTTCAAAAGATTTTTCGTAGTTTTTATATATAGATAGTAATTATGACTATTTTTCTTATTTTACCCTTATCCATTTATTGTCTATTTCTAATTTCTATAATATGACTTTTTAAGTTTTTATTAGTAAAAACTTGCATTAATTACACATATCATAAATTTTCTATTTTTTTTTGTAGACACTCTTTCTAAGACGGAGGGAGTAATAGATAACACTAAAGTAAAGTTTAATGTGATAAATAATGCACTAAAGAGGTTTTTGAAAATAGTTTTGTGAAATAATGCATTTAATAGTTTGCTGGCAATAAATTAAGTTTGATGAAATAAATGCATTTAATAGTTTTATAGCAAATAAATTAAGTTCGTGAAATAAATGCATTTAATATTTATTATTAAATAAGTTAAATAATAGTTGTTAGGTGAAATAAATGTATCTAATAGTTTGTTAGCAAATAAATTAAGTTGGTGAAATAAATACATTTAATGATCTTTTTATCAAATAAGTTAAATAAATTTTGTTAGATGAAATAAATGCATCTAATAGTTTGTTGGCAATAAATTAAGTTTGGTGATATACATATATTTAATACTACCTCCGTTCCACTTTTATTGTTCTCTTTTAACTTTTTGAAGTTTTTTTTTCAACTTTAATCTTTAATATTTTTGTTTGTATATATATAATACTTGATGAAAAGTATACCAATGAAAATATATTTAAAAATCAATCCATTCATATATTTTGCATCAAGTATTATATAACACAAACAAAAATAAATAATTGAAAAAGAAAGACTTCAAAAAGTCAAAAGAGGACACTTTGTTTGTTAGTAATAAATAAAGTTAGATGCGATGGCGAGAATGAGTGAGAAGACATTTGTTGCTAGTGGCGATTAAGGATGACACTAGATTGGATATGGATCTGGTATTTATCCGTATCCATATACATTTAGTTCCAAGTTAATTTGTATTTAATAAATAAAATAGGTAAATCAAATATCTGTAACATTTCGAAAGAATTACTCTAAAAAACCCAAATTTTAACTGAACTAAAGGATATATCGTCTCAAAAATAAATAATAAAACACTAAATTACTACATTTTCTTTGTTCCATGTGTATTTTTGAGAAGTTAATTTTAACTACTTTGGTAGAATATAAGACAATATTATACAGCTAACTAAGATTTGATAAATCAAAAACCTAAACCAAAAACTATAGTTTGCGTGTATGTTCTAGAACTTATATTATGATTTAAGCATCTCAGAACCAAAATAGAGTAAAGATTATCATATTGTTTGTTATATAATTTCATAGTTTTAAAGGATATTTCGGTGCGGGTGTGGTGAACGGGTGGTCCGTGGATGAAAAATCGTCATCTATACCCGATCGACTAATCATTATAAAAATCCGTATCCGTTAGTTACTTGTTTAGTTAATCCGTATTAGTTATTAATGCATCAAATCGAGCGGATATCCATTGGATCGGAAAATCATTTCCATCTCTGGTGACGGTAGATGTCAATACGATGAGGTATTATGATTAGTTGTTAAGTCTCACGAACGACTTTAATTTTAATCACATTCACAAGATAAATGACTCGGTTTTAACTTACGAGTTGAACGTGTATTATCTCAACTTCCACGATCCTAAGAGCATACAATAGTTTTTCATCAAATGGGTGTCAATATTTACGTCTTGGTGTATTCATTTACATTTATAGTCACTAACCGTATACAGTATAACTTAAACTGGCCACTTGATATTCTAGAATGTACATTGATATTAAAAGGGTAGCAAAACCCTTTTAATATAATTTCTGCTCTCTCCTTCCCAAAATTATAGTCCATGTTTTCTTTTTGGGTTGTTCCAAATTAATTGTCCACTTTAAAAAATCGATAGGAAATTTAGATTAAGTTTACCATATCACCATCAATTGAGGTTATTATTATAAAATTTAAAGAAGATATAAATTTCTGTAATTGGTTAAGGGTAAAATTGTCCTTGTGCAAAAAGTAAGAGAGAGAAAGTTGTAATGATGACGCTTTTCTGTGTGTTTTTTGTCGGTGGACAGTATTTCAGTAGGAGTACTATATAATATGGCTATTAACATTTTATTGCAAGTGTTGTAAACTTTGCATATTAAATAATACCTCTTAGAAATTTAAGACTAAGGGGCTGTTTGATAAAACAAAATGATTTAGCACTGAATGATTCAAAACCCTGAATGATTTAGTAACTCTGAATGAACTTGGTTCTGAATAAAAATATCACGTTTGACAAATTTTCTGAAGTGGTAACTCACCCATATAAAATTGACATATTAACCTCCGTACAAATATCTATTTTTTTGTTTATTTTGTTGTTATTAATATTAATTAATATATGTTTAGTAAATTAACCTATTACTTAGCATGTTAATTCTTGTTAATTCGAGTATGTTCAATTGCTATTTACTTATATGTATGCCATGCATATGGATGAAAAAATGTATACATATCTTGCATGTGAATGTGGTCCTTCATACTAGAAGATAGATATATGAAGTTGTATTTTTGATCATGTGACCCTTTTATAAATTGTTATGTTAAAAATAAAATTTCGGCTGTGCAAGGGACCGAACATATTTTGCTCGGAATGAATTTGTATGGACTTGGTGCTGCTCCAGTTCAAAAGCCAATTAGGAAATGATCCATAGACATAACAAAAATTAGCAAACACTCACTCACCTCTGACGGATTCAATGGATGACTCTGAATGACCAATTAAGAGGCTATCAAACAACCCCTAAATATGCATGTTTTACATAGGAGTGAAGTGAAATAAATGCATTTAATAGCTGGTTAGCAATTATTTAAGTTAGGTAACATTGTTCTAATTGTCATAGTATATAAGTAGGTTAGTAGGCATAAGTTTGCTTACAATCAACTGAGTTCAAGTCTTATTCATGTTATTCTCATAGTCCAACCACGTTGTAGTCATCGTTGACATGACCATACCCTACTCTATCGATACAATCTTTTTTAAAAACCAGATCATTTGATATCATACAAGTCGTGCTATCAAGTTATATTTCTTAGTTGAAGGGTTCCACAATAGATTTTCCTATTAGATGCCACATGATAAACATATCAACCTATTGCAAAAGCCCAGAGTCTTCTTGAAAAAACCGATCCTTTCAACACTAGTTTCCAATTTAAGAGCAGAATCCATGTATATATGGAATAGAAAGAATTAGAGGCCACAGCCTTCTTAAAAAGTATCGATTCTGTTTGTTTTGGTCGGTTTGTTCATATTAGGTGACAAACTGAGGGCTGTCAATTAGGGCCAACCAAGGTTTTAGAAAACGGACCTGAGTAGGATAAGACACTTCACACGTTTTCTAACGAGTGATGCTCATTTCCACATAAGGATTGTTTCATGACTGCGATGTGACATAATTGACAGGCCTTAGACTTTGTCATATGCAAATGAATCAATCTCATAACATACAAAAATTCTTATCTTTTTAATGGCTTTAGTCCCCCTAATCCCTTCTGTTTCTTATATATGTTCTTGTTCATACGGAAACTTGGTTTGAGTGCATGGGTTTTGTCCAACAAGATCTGAGATTTCCAATGGGGCTGTGTGTTTTACAAAGGGAAATCTAAAACGATTTTTATTGTTGGAAACTTTCAACTATGATGGTGAATTGATAGCAAGGCTTAGTACATATAACAACACTTGGTTCAAAATGAAACATTCACCAATACATATTGAGGGCTATGATGATGTAATGTATGGCTACAAACAGGTTAATTTTCTAGTCTAAAATGGGTTGATTTGATAGTAATTCTGAAAGATTTATATGTTATGAAACAATTACAATGATTTGAGAGTATACAGTATACATGTATAAGCTTTCCAGTAGACTATCTGATATAATGCTTATAACCAGCTTATGTTTATTATCATGATTATGAAGTATGAATTGTTGTATTTCATCTTACAGGCAACATTGTATGGCTTATAAGTTATAACCAGCTTTGTGTATTTTTTTGCGTTTGAGCAATGCACTGATGTTGTACAAATTCCAGCCGTATGCTGTTAAACTGTTGATAGTAAATAGTAATGATTTGCATATTTCGGGGAACGTAATAATCACAAGAATCTATAAGCTATACATCTGTTCATTTATTATTGATAACGGTTGTATTAGTTGTGTTTCTAGAGCAAATCTCTGTTGGATTTAAACAAACAGCTTCTTTCTGATCTTGTGTTTACGATTCTGTTATTTTCTTCTGGTCTGGTGATGATTTGTTAATTTTTCTGCAAAAAATTTGTGTAATAAACAAAATCATTACTGTTAGGATCATGCAGGATATGTGATGCTCAAGGACTTTGAGTAAAATATATCTAGTAGTTCATGTGTATGCTTTTCTAGTATACAATGATGTGAATTAAAAAATGATTATGTAAACTTATCGTTTGTTATTTATGCAGATTGTCTGCAAACACTTCTTTGCCCAGCATGAGGTGACCTTGTTCGGTTTTTAGCTTCAGTTTTTTACCAAAGGAATCAGTTGAAGATTAGATATGACCTAAATCGACCCATTTTTAGGTAAACCAGTCAAAATTGTAGCTTTAAACGGGAAACCAAGGCAAAATAGCCCTGCATTGTAAATCTTGAATGATAGTTCTTTGGATTGTGATAACAAAACAATCATATGTTATTATTAAGCAACAATAATGTAGTTCTGTTTTTTTATATATATGATGTACAGTGCCCCCATGAACTGATTTTCTGATATTTGCAATTAGCTGTATGTTCTACGGTTGAAATCAATATTTCCCTTACAGTCAGATTAGCAAAACGACGATGTTCGCTTAAAATATTTACTTTTGTCATGCTCTAAAATTTTGTTGAATTTTAAAGTAATATGCGGAATCGCTATAGCAACAAATGAAGTTCGAACTATAACAAATATTGAACTTCCACCAACAAAAACAATGACAAGAAGATGAATTATTTGAACACTTGGAATCCACCTCAAAAAGGTGTTGCATATGATCAAGGAGAAAGTATAATTTAGATTATTAGTTTATTTTTTTAATTTTGTAAGTTTATGTTTTGTATTCATTAATGTAATGTTTTTTAATTATAGATAAAATTTTAATTTATTTTTTAATAAAATTTGTTTAAAAAATAGGTGTGGTTGTGACCATTACACGTGTTTGGTGATGGGTTTGGTTGTGTGTTGAATAGTGATGTGACGTTGATATGGTGATGATAAGTTTGGTGACCATAACACTTAGCCTTACAGAGTGGGTGGGCTCGTACTCTCTAAATTAATTTATTAAAACTTTGAAAATCATGGTTACCAAAAAAGTCAATTAAGAAATAAAGTCTAAAGAATTATGTTGTGGATATCTTTTTTACTAGCGCTAAAGTTAAAATATATAAATTTGATATAAATTTTGATAAAAGGTTGATAACCGGTGACAGTGCTCGGTTAGTATGGATAAAATGTGTTACTCAAAAGACTAGCCGCTCATAACAAAAAAACGAACTGTAATTGTGTTCTCAAACATCGATTTATCACGCATACTTCTTTATAGAATCAATTAATCAGATTAATAGCAATATTACATTTAAAGTGAATTTGAATCATAAAATGTAGATGCATTAGTTTTGCACGTGGCGTGTTATTCGATGAAAATATGTCAGGGTTCTCATCTAAGTGTCATGTAATATAATAAAAGGCCGACGTGTGTCTAGGGTCAGGGGCTCTTCCCCATGCGAGAGGTCTCAAGTTCGAGTCTCCCCATGGTGATTTCCTCCTGTAGACGAATGAGAGTGAGCTCCCACTAACTATATCAAACTAACCCAGCCGTTCTAAAAAAATAAAAAATAAAAGACATACTAACACGTGAAAGTGGGCCGTAAAATACCTAAATTTGACAAACAACTCAATGTAGTAGAATGAATTAACTTCTGACAAAACACACATGTATAATAATATAAACAAAATACAAACATAACTCACTTTTGTAACACTTTGTTCATCTACATGTGCATGGACGAGCAGACATCTATTAGTTTAGGGTTAGTATCATCCAACCCGAATATGACCTATTTGCTTAATTTTGCAAAATATGTTAACACTAACACTTGACGTGTCAAATGAGTCGTCAACATGTTAAGCGAGCCAAACAAAGTTGGAAGGTTAACCTTTAAACACAAATCCAAGATACAAATTTTGTAACGAACTCAAAAATCACAAAATCTAATAAATATCTATAATAACTTATTACCGTGGGGGTTTTCCTTTTGGGGCGAAAAAAAGGAGTGGGGTTTTCCCTAAAGCGAAAGTTTAAGTCTTACATACTGGCCAATTAAAAATTAATGTGCTACTAATAACTTGCTGTTAAAAAAACTTATTAAATCTATATATTTATATGCCGATGACAAACTAAACAAATTATAAGTACAAACCCAAAAGACACAACTCCCAAACCAAACCACTTCAAGAAATACATAAAATAAAAAATAAAAAAAAACAGTTAGGGGATTAAAAAGTTCCAATTTTTTATAATAAAAGCAAAAAAGTTTCAAATTTGGGTTTTAAGTTTAGGGTTAGTTTCAAAAACCAGTTCTTATTGCTCACAATCACTGTAAGTTGTTTCATCTTTTATAGACTTATGTTCATCAATTCAAGACTTGTGATTTGTTGTTATTATGTTATAAGATTGTTGCTTTATGATTTTTGATGCATTTGTTGAATTGGGTTTTCTGATTAGGTTTATAAGTCAAGATTTGTGTACTAATTTACATCATTTTGATTGAATTGATATGATAAAAAGCCCTAATTTTGGTTTATAGGATTAGTGGTATTGAATGTGTTAGGGTTAGAATATGAGGTGGATCTATGTTGTGGCAAAGTATAGGTTTTTGCGTATGATAGTAGCGTTGTTACGTTGGTGTGCACTAAATAGTGAGCGCTTTACTTTAGAAGAGTAAGGAGATTCGGATAGCGTTTAATGAAAGTTATTGATACTAGAAGTTGTTGTTTTAGTTAAATTGTGATAGTCTGTAGATCTGGTTAAGATATGGAGAAGCGTAATTGTGGTATTTCAATTGAACTGACATGATAGAAAGCCCTGTTTATTGTTTTATAGGATAAGTGGTATTGAGTTTGGGTTAGAATAAGAGGTAAAACCTAGGTTATGATTTCAACTTCTTAGTTGATATTTGACGCCAGAATCCATCTGTTTTACATCAAAATATGGTTTTTTGCATCAATATGTTGATGTGCTCTTAGCTATGCGAGTTGGTGACAAGAAGCCCAAATAACATCTAACGAAAGTTCTTGATGTGAAAGTTGTTTTTTTCTTAAATTGCGGTACCTCTTAGATCTGGTTAAAGAAGATGAGTTACATCAAAAAGAAATTGATGGGATAAATTTGCTACTCTTTTTAGTTAGATTGGTGTATCTCATAGATCTCGTTAGAAGAAGCCCAAATACACAGAAAAGTAAGAAGCAATGTTTGGTGGTCGGATATGTACTCGAAACAGTTGTTAATGTTTTCCAAGTTGTTCGATTATGCCTGAGTAAGGAGCACTGGATTACATTTGATAATGGTTGCTGATATCATATATTGACATGATTAGTTTCGTTTTTCCCAAATAGAATTGGGGAATTTCATAGATCTGGTTTAAAGAAGCCAAAATACCTAGTAATGTGCTGTGATATATTTGTTAGAGTATATGCTAGGTATTGGACCAAAAGTTATGTATGGGCATCTATTTGGTTTTGATTTGCTGTTTGTATTTATGCCTGCTATATCATCTATCGATTTGGCCTTTACTTTTGTGTTATCTGCAACTTGATTATTATGCTAAAAGGGTATAGGATCTACAGGCGCATTCAGTATTTGTGTATAAAGATGTTCAATTGGTTTAATGTTGTGGCGTTGTTATAGAATACGATGGCCTATATCCCTTGTAGGAGAAATGTTGATATGGAAATATTCCAATAATACAAGATAGCAATTTTTCCATTTTGGTGTAAAATTGCAATATCTTGTAGATCTAGATTGTAACAGGAGTAAAATGAAAAAAACTTACAGAAAAAGGGCACGGAACATGTAGTTGACTTATTGGAAATTATCTGATACTTTTAACTTTTTAAGCTTGATCTTGTCATATGATGCACAGTTGCTAGCCTGAATTTATAGAATTATACCACAAGTTTGTTTGAGTTAAGAAGGCGATTTCATTTGGAGGTCTAGAATATGAAATCACTGTTGATACAATTTGGGTAGTTTATTTCGTGGAATTTAGTTGAAGGCAACTGGTTTAATGGAATTTAGTTGAAGGCCAATAAACATATCATCTAATCTTGGTGTAACTGGAGGCTGTTAGAAAACCTTTTTTAAGAAAGTATCTTAAATGGATGTATGCTTTTGGATTTTAATGCAGATGGGTTAAATTGCTATGTTGTAGGTTAAAAATTACTGCTATTCCGAATCTGCCACTATTTTTCCAAGTTTTATTGTTCCCTAGTCTTGTGCCCTTCTTTCTTTGGAGAATATTGGCTGCTTCTTAACAACATCCTCTGCCTCTACTTTAGGAGATCATGTAGATCTGTAGTAAGCACTACACCACAACGGTATATACATTATTTGACCTTTAACTTCTTTAACAACCTCCTCTTGGTTTGAGTCTTATTTGATCAACACTGATGTACTAAAAAGACAATTATCTATACTGAGCGCTCTTGAATAATTCTTTTAATCTAAGGGAAGTTTGCCAAATAAATGAGACTTAAATTTTCGTTTATTCTTTCGGAACCTTTGAAGTATATGGAACTATCACTATCCATTTGAAAATTTCATCGTTGACATTTTTTTTTCAACATAAGTAAACAATATATTCGTACACTTCCTTCTGAAAGGAGAAAATAGGTATTTGGAACACAATTAATTAGAACTGCAGTATCCACACCGGTTGAGAATTGGGCTCTCCTGCGTTTTGATATGCATTCAATTGTTGCTACTTTTTGTTAGGTTATATTAGGTATTAAGCAATTCACTATCATACAAAATGAACTTCTTAATGTGCATTTGCTATGAGAGTTTTTCATCTCAAGCATATTTGCGAGAGGCTTTTGAGAAGACCAATGTTTATTATTAATTATTAACTATTGTATTTGTTATGAGGAGATAAGTGCTAATAGTCTTTTATTTAGTAGATATGGTATGTTTTATTATTAGATAAAGATTAGGAATTGGAGATATATTAGGAATGGATTCTTGTTTGGAAAGTTTATAAATATAGCCCAGGATTGATATTTTTATTATACTCTTGTGCCACAATATTATATTAGGTCTTATCAGCTTTTACCTATTCGTATTGACCAATGAAGTCATCTTGAGGTTAGGGGTTCGATTTTTTTCATATGAGACTATTCTATGTAATTTTTTCACTTATCAGTAAATTGGATTAGCACTATGACACAGATTGATTGTAATGCTTGCACTTCTTTTTCTATCTCGGCTCCATGGGAGAACTAAATCGTCCAAGTTCTTGCTCATATGTTAACTTTGACTTAATTTCTGTTTCACTCGCTCATTATATGCATGACAATAGTTTTGCTTTGTGATTAGGTTGCATGTGGATCAAGTGTACATAACAGTTAATTGCGAAGACATGTGATATTGAAATAAATCGATCAGTGCTACATATCATTAATCATTCTGGTGATGATGATGGTACAAAGTCCTGTTAACGCCGGTCTCTCTTCTGTTCCTGACCATGCAAAACATGAAACAAGCTCATGTGTTTGGATCCCTGGCGATGTATCATGGCAAATACCTATTCACCAAAAAAATACAGACAGCAGTTTATGCTCTGGAAACTTAATAAGCTCTTCACAGTTATCAGCCGCAGTAAATACATCTGAAAGTTCTACACCCAATGTCGTGTACAAAAGGACTGTTCATAAAAAAGTTTTACCACCAAATCCAAATAAAACCGAAAACTTTACACCTAATGTCGTGTACAAAAGACGGACTATTCATAGAACAGTTTTACCACCGAATCCAAATACATCTGAAAATCCTACACCTAAAGTCGTGTACAAAAGGACTACTCATAAGAAAGTTTCACAACCGAATCCAAATTCCGCAGCTACAATTGTATACAAGCGAAAAAAGGTTCAAACTGAATCAAAATCAGGATCTGTTGATAGAGACGAGCTCATTGAAGACCCAAAAAGTAAAATTCAGAAGTGTCAAAATTTACGTGCGGTAAACGATAGTTGTTCATCATCAAAGTCAAACGTGGACCTTGGTTCTGGTTTCTTGAAACGAGTGGATGATGTTGGTGAGTGTTCATCTTCGGGTATAGTAATATCAGAAACAAATTCATGCTTCGAGTTTCTTAAGCAACATGGAGTACTTGAAAGAATAATTTCTACACGTTCTAAAAAAACAGCGTGTTATGAAAAGAATTTATCCTGTTTGAAATCGTGTAAAGTTTGTGATCGGATGAAGACAACGTTGAAAATGGTGATATGTGATCTTTGTGAAGAGTCGTTTCATATGTCTTGTTGCAGTCCACCTGTAAAGAAGGTACCTGTCGGTGATTGGTTTTGTCATTCCTGTTCAAAAAAGAAACTTGAGAAATCAAAGGGGGCGAGTTCCAGAAAATTGTCTGAGGATTATGTGGGTCCCATTACGTCTATGCTAATAAGAGATGCTAAACCTTATACATCAAACGTTCGTGTTGGTGAAGATTTTCAAGTGGAGGTTCAAGATTGGTCTGGTCCACTTACCGAGTACGTTTTTCTGGGACCCTTATAATCGTTGTCTTTATTTAGTGACTGTTTTTTAGGTATTTTTCTTTTTATTGTCTTTTTTCGTTTTAAAAGCACGTCTAATGAATCTGCAAATGTTTGCTAGTAGCATCTTCACTGTCTAATGAATCTGCAAATGTTTGCTAGTAGCGTCTTCACTTAGAAAATAATTTTGGGTTACCTTAGTGATTTTTGAATATTTCGGAAGAAAAGGTCTAAATTAGAACCTTCAAACAAGGAACACACTTATGTAATTTTTAGTAAGTTCAGAATTATAAACGTTCTCTTAATCTGAGTATTAGAGCAAAGGGTGTAGTGACACAACTTTCCCTCTTCATTTGGGCCCCATCCCTGCCACCTCAGCGCCACCTCATTTCAACACAACACACAAAAATACCCCTTCACTCATGACATTTCTCTCTCCTCTTCATTTGGGCCCCACCCACTCACAATTTTATTTTCTTTTCCATTTTCCACGTAAGAGAACTGAAATTTGGCAAGACTTGTTGTATGATAGCATTTTTAAGGAAGTTAATATCTTTCTGATTCAGCCATGTTAGGCTTGGTAGGTTGTTTTATGTCAGTAACTGAGCGAACGGCTATGAATGCCCTTATGCGTGGAGGAAGCCATAAAAGCTGTTTTAATGCTTAAGTCGAGGGGTTTGTTTAGACCGTATTTTTTGAAACTTAATATTGTTTTATGCTGGAGAGGTGTACTTGTGCCAAAACGGCTCGGGTGGTAATCAAAACAGGTGGGTTTAACTAATGTAGGAGGGTCGAGGGTGTGTGCATATAAATACACTTTTGCAGTGACTTTTAACTCATTGGCCCGTTATTTATTTAGAATGTAAAATCCTGATTTTCACCAAGGGTTGTTGGTTTAAAGAGCACAAATATCTTAACATCAGAGTTTAGGTCAAATTTTACTCTGTAGGATACCGCACAAGGTTTATGCCACCCATGACACTTTCCTACTAACTCAAATACTCAATGCCCTGTTGCTGTCATCCTCCTTAATTCGTACTTGTGTTACGCGTTTTATCACATTATTTGGGATGTATGCACACTATATGCGTAAACCAAGCCCTTTAGTGAATATTGGATATTATTTATGATCAGATAGCGTCTAACCAAAATATCGAAAACACGTACGGCCTTCTTCTGTACATTGGACCATCATCACTTGTGCCAAACTAAATGATCAGCTTAGCTTGAGTTTTACCGATTTATCCCCTATGGCTGGTCTACCAGTCATATACACCCATACACAATGTTTCTGTTGTGTTCTGATTAGTCAACTTTGTATCTATTTCATTTCCTTGTTGATCATCACGAAAACCTCACAAGGGAATAGTTATAGCTAATCATTTATTTAATCACTTGATCTCTTGGAAATCTAATGGTCGACTCTAAAATTCGACCGACTATTCTTTGATTTCCATAAACAGTTCCCAAATCTGTGTTTTTGCTCCATGTTCTTGTCTTTTATTTGTATATTCTTGTCATCTTTGTTTAATTTTCTGTTGATGTTAATTACAAGGCTGTTGTGTCTTGATGCAGTCAACTTAATGATTACATTGAACCTACAGAAATAAGTTCCTTGGAGTGTGCTAGTTATCAAGTAAGAATATATTTTCTTTCTACTTTATTGTTTTGGTTACTAGTGGTGTAGATTTCTTGTAACACGCTATTCCGCATCATGGTTGCAGGATTGGGGATCCAGCAAACTTTCGAGACTCAGTCCTATTGGGAATTGGCTTCAATGCCGACATGTAGTAGATGATGTTGGAACTGTTTGTGGAAAATGGCGCAGGTGATCCTGTCTTTTTAGTTCTTTGGCCTTTTTATCTTTGTATCGCTAGCAGGTCAAACGGGTAAGTTAAATAAAACTGCTTAGTAGTATAAAATGTGTCAAACAAGTTGCGATTATTTTAAAGTGGCCCATTTTTATATTGAACAAACCTATTACAACAATTGATCCAAAGAATTGGATTATTGCTGAAATAGTATAATGTTTGTAAATATGTTTGACGCACTTATCATTTACTTAAAGTTTTGACAAAAATGGCTATGGGTCAACCTGCCTGATTCGCCCATTTTACTTCCCTCTAGTATTGCATTTAAGGGACCACATCACCACGCAACGTGTAAAACTGCCTTCGAGTGTGGCTCAAGCACTTGTTTGAGGGGCTCCATTAATCACTTACCTGATACTATAACCTATTCAAAGTTATGGCCTTTTATCAACATAGTAAAACTGGTTACTAGACTTTTCTGCATGTTATTTTTCTTTTGCTTTAGGTTATTGTCTTTAAATAACTGTATTATGCTCAAAATACTCGTTTCTCAAGGCTTTAATTATTTATTTATTTTGCTATATATCTCAGGGCTCCGCTCTTTGAAGTTCAAACTGATAACTGGGAGTGTTTTAGCTCTATCCTTTGGGACCAAACTCATGCTGATTGTGCTGTTCCCCAGGTATGTTTTTTACTGATTAACCCTTTTCACCAGATATCTCATCTTTTTTACCAATAAATTTGTTCTTATTCGAAGTCGTTAGCTATTTTTGAACTTTTTTCGTTTACTCTTCAGATTTATTTTAGATATTTAAATATTTAATATAAAACGATTTAGAAGGTAGTGTTTACTAGAAATAGACTTTGGGCGACATCCAATCCGATTGACCATTATCCCATTGAGATTTGAGATAAAAGGCAACCCAAATCGACCCATTTGTTAGCATACACGTTTAAGTTACTGCATCATCAAATACTAAGTAAATAACTACTGAACCTATAGGAAATCATCCAATGCCGAGTTATTGTCATTTAGATTATAAGTCATAAACATCCTTAGAAATTTCCAACCATATGCGAGCCAGGACGTTTGTGGTGGTAATTAATCACTGCACACAATCTGTAGAAAAAGTGGCTAGCAACTGGACCCACTAAACTTGTGAAGTTCAGCATTGACCCCCATGTCTAGTTACTTTCCACATGTGGCCATGTGGGTTGGAATGGGCGGGGTTGGGTCAGGTTGACCTATCAACACTTATTGTCTACTTTAAAAATTGCCAAAGTTATAATTAGCGTGCTAGTTATATGATTACACGAACAATATTATTACAAATATAATCTAAATCTTTTATTAAAAACGATTGAGGAGGTTAATGCTTCTAAATACATTTCGGATGACTTTCACTCATTTGACAAGTCAACCCATTATCTTTTTGGAAAAATCTTTTGCTTAACCCATTTGGCCCATCAAATATTTGTTGATCTTCACTTTGCAAGTTACTATAGTGAATATGGATTATCTAGTTTTCTGGACAAAATGATTATAAATTTAGTTTGAGATCAACTTGAATTATATTAGAACAGGAGTTTAGATAGCAACCGCCTATATTTTCACTTGTTTTTCATCAAAACCAGTAGAAAAAATATGGGAGTATACCTCAAGTTTTTTCACAAAACATAACTCAAATTGATCCATTTGTCTATATCTCGGCCCCTTTTCTTTCGTTTTCGTGTTATTCTATTATTTGATTCATTCGGCTGTGAACAATAATGTATTAACGGGGAGAATGGGAGATAATGGTAGTGTTATCTCTTTGTTTTGGCTTTCTTTTTTCTTGTGTTGATTTTAAGGAAGTACATCTTGCTGTGCAAGCCTTGCTTTAATCCCGTATATTGATACTCTTTGATAACCTGTTTTTATTGCATTTTCAGGAGCTTGATACAGAACAAGTTCTAAAGCAGTTGAAATATATAGAACTGGTAAGTTTTAGCCTCTTGCATTGACCGTTAATAATGAAAAGATACGATAAAATCATCAATAAAACTTACATATTCTGTATTTCTGTATATTGATGGCTTTTCTTCACACAAATTTCTTTTGACGTATTCCTGCCAATTTCATCCATAAGTTGGTACATGTCGAGTTTCTAAAGCTATTTATTGGAGGTGCCAAGCTGGACGTATCGAACTGGTTGGGTAATGAGTCAAACGGGTAAATAAAAAAAATAGAGAACTAGTTAGTATGTCAGATATGATTACAAATTTGTATTATTTTAGTTGTAATTTAGCATTGTGAATAACATGTTTTAGGAGAGTTTTAAGGCATTAAAACTGCACTTTGTTTTCTCGATCCGATTTGACATGTTACCTTTTTAGCCCAACTTTATTCTTTTTTATGATTTTACCCATTTGACCCTCTGAATCATGACCAAATGGGTCGAATTTCCATTATAAAAAGTTTATGCAAAAAAAACTGTGTAACTTTGCTATTTTATTTTTTTCATTTCTTTTAATATGAAAACTCTCATTGTCACTCATTGTATGTTACGCAGTTGAGGCCACGGCTTTCTGCAAAAAAGTGGAAGTTGGGAGTTAACAAAAAGTTTGTTCAACGAGAACATTCAGGGGATCCAAGAAGTACACAAAAATCATAGGTTTTCATGCATCAAATACATTTTATGCATATATTGTAGATTTTTTGTTAGTCTACCGAGCAAAAAAATTTGTGATAATATTCGGCATTGATGTTACTCTAAAAAACTTGTCACATCTTTTGATTACTATTGAAACTGCTAACAAAATGGTCACTTAGACCAGGTTACATATCGTTGTTTGTGAGACTAAAATCATGTCTGGCAACATCACTCAACACGGACATTTCTGTTGGATTATACACACACCCTACACACTGACCGCCAGTATTGCTACTCCAACAGAAATGACAGCCGATGGAATATATGTCAGCCCTTGACTATAGAAAGAGTTTGGTGTGTCTGTGAGTCAGTAAAACTTTAAGCGTGTGCCTCACTGACTGTTCTCTTACAGCATCTATTTATTTTACCGATCTTCATATTTTGTCTTGTGTTGTGTGAGATGTTTACTTGTCTGCAGTGTACGTGTTTCGCGGGTACAGTGACTCGAGAGCTCCGAGAGTTTGCTTTGTTTATCCTTGCTCGCTAAATCAGTTCAATATCCTGAACTGGCGACTATAAGCTCGTGCCCCCCACGTGCTGCTTACCATGGGGTCGAGTGTTTTCGTATAGAGTTTACGATATTGAAACTCCTCCGATGAGCTCCGACGCGTTCTTGTCCAGACTTCATATACGTTGTGACGATAGTTCCGTCCTTGTTTGTGTTGATAAGTGATTACATGAATTTGCTTAAGGGATTTAGGCTGGGAGAAGCTTAAGTGGGTCACATGAGAGTCCATCCGATACACGTGAAAACAAGTTTTAAATTATGTCTTAACAAAAATACTTATGATTCTTTTGACATTCGTGAACATTTGAATTGATCAAGAGGGAATGAGCATCATTCTTGGACATGGTTCATCACTAAGCCTGTGGAAAGTATGGGGAATACATTTGTGATGAGGTATTTATAGGTCGCGTTATGCATGCGTTATTCAAGCTAACATATTTTGTTGGGTCTTTTGCAGACTGATGATGATATGTGCAGCACGGATTGCAAAGCGGAGCTTTTGGAGAATCTCTATACATGCTTTTCAGGTATATAGATCATTGTTACCTGTTTTGTTATTTTTTTAATTTAGACGCAGAAATCATGCATGAGCCGTTGCGAGTGCTGCTGATCTATTCGTGTTAGCATCTAAATAAAATGAATTCACGTATAACTCAATACGGAGTGTGATTTTTAACGGAATGTTTTCAAAACTTCATTTTTGTCGACATGTCAATTTGTTGCAGCAACTAACAAGTCGCCACTTTTGTGGCTTTACTACAGCTGAATCTTCAAAAGATGCTCTCAATTGTTTATGATTGATTCTATAGATGCAAATGGCACCATTACCACTATACGGAAAAGAACGACAGGTATATCTCTTTCTCTTAACTTATTAACATGTAGTGTTGTATAACAAGGATTACAAGGCTGTGTAATCGGGATTACTAGGTACAAGGTCAAAACTCCAACAACCTCAGTCAACTTGGTTAGTGTGCTTTTGGTATAATGAGCATTGTATTTTGGTAATATCAACACTTGTTTGTTTTGCACCTTTATGTCAAAGGTTTGTAAAGAAAAATTCAATATATGCTCTGCAGTTTTCTTAGGTATGAACACCCATATGAACTGATAAAATTTGTAGGTTGGAGCCGGTATTGTTAATAGGGCATTGAGTTTTCCTCTTAAGTTGATTGCAAAGAACGCAGGTTGTAATGGCAGCGTTGTTAGCTATAGGGTCTTCTCTATTGCTATGTGATTTGCATTTCACTTTTCTAAATGATCTAATTACAGCACACTTGGATCAAAAACTTTGCATTTCTGATAGCTATAGGATCTGCTCTATTGTTTCAAAAACTTTGCAATTCTGATATTGAACAAATGATATGAATTTCAGTTAAAATTTAGTTTATGATATATGTTTGACATACTGAATGCTATTAGCACAAGTATTCCATAGATGCAGCCTTGAAACAAAAAATGTTTAATTGAATTTTTTTGACTATGCATGAGAAACATACCTAATAAGGATATCAAATGTTGAAACTGCCCGGACTATGAATTTTAGAATTCAAATTCATATGATCACTTCTGCCAGTAACCAAACATATTTCGGACCATGGCAGGAACACTATGTTACGTGTGGATGGTACTTCAGACGCTATTATAGAAACAATGGAAAGCATTCATTTGATTCATCTGATTCATCTGATTCATCTATGGTAACATAAAAATCTGATTATGTCCAGTTACAAATATACAAACCCTATACAACTAAACTGATTTTGTTGCATCACTCACTACCTATAAGAGTTTTAACTTGCTTTTGCTCAGTCAAAATTTTCCTCAGAATATGATTCAAATTATGTCGCTAGTATAATCAAATTCAAGCTTCGGACCCAGATTTTTGTATAAAAATTATTTTAGAAAAAGACTGAAAGTTTTGCTTAAAATACGGCTAAATGTTTGTGCTCAATATAATCTGATTCAAGGTTCCACACAGAAATTTAGTGTATAATTGCTACTAGCGATTTTTTTATGTTGCGGATCTAAACAAGATCAACAACATCCCATCCCTCTCCAAGCTGCTACACAACTCGATAACCATACATTCAACGACAAATATAAGACCAGACGGGAGAGTGCAGGCTTATTGTGCTCTCAAATTAACAGACTTGACTACGCAAGAACCAGGTAGAAAAACACATTAATAGTTTTGTTTGGCTTGAAAATTTCTCGGCAGAATTCTAAAATGAGATTGTTATATTTATGCTTATAAATTACCAAAATAATTTAGGCACATTAGCAATTGTACAAGACTCAGAGATTGGTCCATCGCATAAATCAAGGCACAACATTGTCTTTAAGCAGAAAACAAATCAAAAAGAGACACCAGCAGGTGATTTGTTCAAATAATATGGACATTAACATTTTATAATACATTTACTTAAAATTTTAGTTCTTGATATGAATGTGAATATTAATGGTTGAACTCTTAATAGTCCATGATAAATTCGACGAGTGTTAAAATAGTGAGCAGCGATTGATGGGAAGCGAGGAAGAAGCTAAGAAGTATGAACAATGTCGACTCATAGTTCCATAAGAGCAAAAAGTTAGCTGGAGAAAGAAGCTTTTGTGTAGAGAAGTGAAGGGACATGTGGAATTTTTATGAGGTAATGTTTCGGACAATTATGTATCCATAAGCTTTCTAATGTGATTATATTGTTTGAAATTTCGGATCAAATAATCATATTGATCAACGATAAGATGGATACGCTTTATAAGATTAGGAGTACGTGTGTAATTTTACATTACTATTAATCTAATTATTTTGGTACTCACCATTAGAATTCAACTGGCTTCCGCGCTTAACATTGTTTTAACTGATATTACAACTCATATTAAGTCATGACAACTTCACTACGCCTTAACCTACTTGCAAACGTCTTTCAAACCGGTCAAACGAACTTACACGCTGATCTGCATAAGCAAACCCCCAATTTCCAACAAAACTAAGCCCGGTGCATCGCACGGGTTTGAATGACTCGTATGTAAAGAAATAAAAGGAGCCTCATACTCTCTGAAATACTGCTTGAAAATCTCTCGAATTCGTTTTGGCTTAGAAAATTGTCTTGATGTGGGCCACGTTGCCCTAAGAGAACTCATTATGGAGGTTCAAAAATAGGTTTTAACAAGCATAGTTGCTCGCGCGTTGCTGCGGGGCGGGTGGTTTTTTTTTCTTTGATGTATCTTGTAGTTTTTTTTTCTTTCGCTTTTGTTTTTGTGGTTGGCATATTGGTAAGGCCGTTAATTTGGTTGCTGCGAAGATGTACTTATTTTTTTTTTTTTTTTTTTTTTTTTTTTTTTTTTTTTTTTTTTAGGTTTGTTTTTCTTTTGCTTTTATTTTTGTGTTTCGTATGTTGGTATCACTTGGTTTAAATATTTGTTAAAAAAAGTTGTGTAAGGTGATTTTTTTTAAGTTTTATTCTTTTTCGGTGTTTTTTTTGGGCCATATTTTTATGGACTTTTTTTATGAGTATTGAGTGGGAATGTATACGCGCATTGCGGCGGGGCTCACTTGTTTGTAGCACATGTATTAATATAAATTATTTATATAATTTAAACTTTCATAGAATTGTACGTTTCTAACCCCTGTCGTTTATTTTAAAATTATTAGGTAGTTTAGGGTGTGCTTTGAAAGTATATTTTTCTTAAATACATATACAGTAAACTTTTATATTTTTTATAAAATTGTACGTATATCGGAAGCATTGCAATATTGTTGCTGTTTTTATTCGGAATTCGATAGATCTTTGGCGAGTATTTTTTTTTTCTGAGTGCTCGGTAGATATGTGTTATTATTTGATAAATACAGTTATTATTTAAGAAAAGTCGTAATATTTAAAAGTTCATGGTCCGTTTTATAATTTTCTTTATTTATTTATTTTGGCCGGGAAATAGGTTTTTTTACAGTTTGGGCCGTTGTTGTTGGGCTAAAAATTCGGGCCGCAAAATACGACGTCAAAACAACGTCGTATTTTTCCACCTATAGTATATATATTAATTGATGGAAAAAAATATGTTTCATTTCAACCATAGTGATTTTCATTTTATGTCTGTGGCATGTAAAAAGTTGTAAACCTTACACATCTTTATGTGAAACAATTAGAAAGCTTTAAATATTTACATCATAATGGAGATACATTTATTAACACAAATGGTTTATAAATTGAGTACTATATGTCCATCAATTATAACATGTAATCGTTAATGTGTTTTAAACGAGTTGGAAAATGACTCGTGCATTGCGACGGGGGCTAACATGTTGGTGCATCTTATTACAAAATTGTAAGAGTAATCATTTACACGGAAATACATACATCCAGTAACATATTAGAAGCCGAATTTGTTATAAATGAATCAATATCCTTCATGATATTTTTCATCGCTTAAATTGTTTTAACTGATATTACAACTCATATTAAGTCATGATAACTTCACTACGCCTTAACCTACTTGCAAACGTTTTTCAAACCGGTCAAACGAACTTACACGCTGATCCGCATAAGCAAACCCCCAATTTCCAACAAAACTAAGCCCGGTGCATCGCACGGGTTTGAATGACTCGTATGTATAAAAATAAAAGGAGCCTCATACTCTATGAAATACTGCTTGAAAATCTCTCGAATTCGTTTTGGCTTAGAAAATTGTCTTGATGTGGGCCACGTTGCTCTAAGAGCATTCATTATGGAGGTTCAAAAATAGGTTTTAATTGATGGAAAAATTTATGTTTCATTTCAACCATAGTGATTTTCATTTTATGTCTATGTGGCATGTAAAAAGTTGTAAACCTTACACATCTTTATGTGAAACAATTAGAAAGCTTTAAATATTTACATCATAATGGAGATAGATTTATTAACACAAATGGTTTATAAAATATTGATGTGCCATAAAATATTAAATTTTTAAAACTTTATAAATATTAATCATAATAGATGCGTTAAACTCTAAGCCTGTTCGAATCATGAAATATCAGTTGCTAAATTGAGTACTATATGTCCATCAATTATAACATGTAATCGTTAATGTGTTTTAAACGAGTTGGAAAATGACCCGTGCATTGCGGCGGAGGCTAACATGTTGGTGCATCTTATTACAAAATTGTAAGAGTAATCATTTACACGGAAATACATACATCCAGTAACATATTAGAAGCTGAATTTGTTATAAATGAATCAATATCCTTCATGATATTTTTCATCTCCTAAAGCTTCAGTATTCATCTGAATGAAATCAATGCTCTCCATGCTTGTGTCATTCCTAAAAAATAGTCAAAATAAATCTGGTTCTGATAACATGTCAGATACCTCAAACTTATTTATTTAATAACAAACACCATCCTCATGTGGGCCCTACGGGAATGGTTAACAAAAGGCAACCCTCCTCATTGGTATGGATCTATCATCAATAAATCTCCAACCAAATATTTAAAATGACTATGAATGTCATTGTTTGATTCCTATACCCTCCAAACAAACGCCTCCTAAATAATAGATCAAAGATGTTTGTGATGATGATTTCTGATTTTTCAATAAAATACTAAATAATATACCTGGTTAATGTATATAGTTTTGAGGGTATATTGATAATTTTGTTAGCTTCTCTATTCTTTCATTGCTACTTAAAAATATAAACTCAAGAATACAAATTGCAATAACCACTTTCCTCATAGTGTCATCCCCTACTTTGCCCTTCCCATCCCATTCTCTTCCATTCTTTAAATTTAAGACTCGAGAACAGAGCGTAAATATAATGGGGTAAAGGCCATAAGCACTGATCTTCCAAGTTCCTTAACGATTAGCTTTTGACCTGGGGTCGCTAGAAGTATAGTTACATCCTATGTGTCCTGGTTACAATTTAAAACTCAATGAGCAGGAACTAATCAATATACCAGAACATTTTAGACATCTCAGTCCATACCTAATGATGTAGGATATGCAAAATGTAGATAATTCTAAGCAACTAAACATTGATTCCATCATAATCTCTCAACTCCCTCATTCCACCTTATATTTCATATATATCGAAAAGTTATTAGTGTCTAAAAAGTGAACACAGTTTATCTTTCATAACTGTGGATCTTTTGTAAAAAAAATGTCTAAACCACTAACCAAAACCACAGTAGAATTAAACTTTCTGAAATTAATTATGGAAAGCAAATTGAGACTTACATGGCCAAAAACTTCCCATCATGTGAAACACGAAGGTGAATATCGGGTCTCGAACAATGTAGTTGTAGCGTATCCGTTTCTATGATTTGGTCTTCCACTTCACAATACTTCCTCCACGATCTAGCCAAGTTAAAAATGTCAAATTTGATTAGTTAAATGGGTCATGCAATATTTGTTTATAGAAAATGGAGTATACATACGTACATCAAAAAAATAAATGGGGAAATGAAAGCATATAATTGAGGAGGAAATAATAAAGATGCACCTCGCATTGCAGTAATATATAGATCTGGATCATGAGTACCCCTACCCTCCTAAACACGAACCCAAATTCACTATAGTCAGCAATAAGAAAGTTTTACTAAAAATGGCAAACGAACATACTACTTATAATGGCATTGTTCATACATGCCTTCAGAACCCATATTCACAACTGAATTGTTGTTGTGTGTAGCGCAACCGTCACTCGGTAAGTTGTTCTCAATACCTAATAGACTAAGTCGATACGCAAAAGCTAACAAATATACCTTCGACAACAAAGCATACAAAGGCGAAGCTCAGAAATATTCACCACAAAATCGATAAGTACGTAACAGATAAAACTTAAACCGATTTCAACATAAATAATGATTCAAAACATAGGTTCACTGTAACCCGGGTCATTCTAGAAAGACTAAGGCACAGATATGCAAGTGTAGGAACGTGACAAACTATCTCATGTGGCTGCAATCGCATTTTAGTTGTGATTGCCAAGCCAGACACTTCAACGTATTGTTTAATTCCAATTTTTCCAACAATTTGACAAGTAAATCATCCGTATTGGTCATTGCGATACAAGTTATGGTTTTATTTGGTGATGTTGTATGGGACGATTTAAATAGGAAGCTAGGGTTTCAAATGAAAACAGTGAACAAACAAAGAACTTGGCCCGTGACCTAAGCACGAACAACAACTAATATACGTATGGATTTGTGACCTTAGCACAAATCACCAACACAAAAATAATAATAGATACGATTTCAAGAGGTTGAGGTGATGATTTGGAGCGGCAATATGAAGGGTTTAGGGTTAGGGATCGCTTTGTTTGGCTGATATCATGTAAATATTAGTAGTAGATAAGAGGTGAGTTATTTTGCATATTAGTTTCTCCCTACATACCAAGGGACAAATCTAGACCATCCATTTCATTTGATTAAAAAGACAAGATTTAAGATTAAAAAAAACATGGAGGACCAAAAGTGTAAATTTACTAAAACTCACACTAACCACTCCCTCATTATTTGTAGAGTTGTCAAATCTTGCCCAAATTGCAATTAATTAACCTTTTTGACATTTTATATGTTTTTTTACGTTTTTGTACGTTTTTAAGCTTTTTACGTTTTTTTACGTTCTTATACGTTGTTGTACGTTTTCGTCCGCTTTCGCGTGTTTTCGTCTGTTTTCGTTCTTTTTTAGACGTTCTCGCATGTTTTCTTATGTTCTCGCACGATTTCTTACGTTTTCGCACATTTTCGTCCGTTTTCGCACGTTTTCATACGTTTTCGTCTATTTCAAACTTTTTCTTCTGTATTCGTCCGCTTTCGCACGTTTTCTTTCGTTTTCACACATTTTCGTCTGTTTTTGGACATTTTCTTACGCTTTCGGCCGGATTTGCGTGTTTTCGTCGGCTTTCGCACATTTCTGATAGCTTTTGCGCGTTTTCGTCGCATTCACGCGTTTTAGCCGGTATTCACGCGTTTTCGTCGGCTTTCGCGTGTTTTCGTCGGCTTTCGCGCATTTTCGTCGGCTTTCGCGCGTTTCGGCCATCGTTCGGGCGTTTCGGCGAGCGTTCACGGGTTTTGGCGAGCTTTCGCGCGTTTCGGCCAGCGCTCGCGCGTTTCGGCCAGCGCTCGCGCGTTTCGGCCAGCGTTCATGGGTTTCGGCCAGCACTCGCGCGTTTCGGCCAGCTTTCGCGCGTTTTGGTCTGCTTTCGCACGTTTTCGTACATTTTTGTCCGTTTTCGCATGTTTTCTTTTGTTTTCGCACGTTTTCATACGTTTTCGGTCGTTTTCAGACGTTTCCATCCGTTTTGTATGTTTCAGTCCATTTTCTTACGTTTTTGTTTGTTTTTTACGTTTTCATTTGTTTTTTACGTTTTTGTCTGTTTTCGCACATTTCTATTAATTTTTGTCTGTTTTCGCACGTTTTGTCTATTTTTGACAATTTTCAGACGGTTTCTTCCCCTTTCATACGTTATAATACCAAAAACCTTAAAACTCTTAACCACTAAACCCTATATCACTGTTATAATACCAAAAACCTTAAAACTCTTAACCACTAAACCCTATATCAAAAACCCTAAACCCCTAACCACTAGGTATAATATCACAAGTGGTATATACATAAACCTTAAACCCCTAACCACTAAATCCTATACCAAAAACCCTAAACAACTAAACACTAAACCCTATACCAAAACCCTAAACCACTAATCGCTAAACACTATAGCAAAAATCTTGAACCCCCTTCCCTTAAACCCTAAACCCTATACCATAAACCCTAAACCCTAAACCCTAAACCCTAAACCCTAAACCCTAAACCCCTAAATGCTAGGTTATAATTGCAAAAGTGGATATTTGCATAAACTTTAAAATCTATACTAAAATCAATAAATCCCTAAATACTAAACGTATACCAAAAACCTAAATGCTCTACCATTAGGTTAATATCCAAGTGATTTCTACATAAACTTTACAAATATGATACCAAACCCTTAAACACTAACTATTAAACCCTATACCAAAACCCTAAACACCTAAAGATTAGGTATAATATGACTAGTGATATATACATAAACTTTAAAATCTGATACCAAAAACCCTAATCCTTATACCCAGAACTTATAACAACTAGGTATAATTACTCACAAGTGATGGTATTACATAAACTTTAAAACTATACCCAAAAACCCTAAACCTATGCCAAAAACCCTAGACAACTAACCTGTAAAACTTATACCAAAACCTAAACCACTAATCGCTAAACGTTTACCATAATCCCTAATACCCCTCACTAACCACTAAAAACCCTACACCAAAAAAACCTAAACACCTAACCACTAGGTATATTATCACGGTGATATATACTTAAACTGTTTAATTCCATACCAAAACCCTAACCCCTAATCACTTGATAATATCACGAGTGAGTATATACTAAACTGTAAAATCATACCAAAAAACTAAACCCCTAACAATTAATCGCTATACCAAAAACTTAACGACCGAACCACTAGGTATAATATCACATAGTGATATATACAGAAACTTTAGATTATATACAAAAACCCTAAACACCCTATACAGTAAACCCTATAACAAAATCCTAAATCCTAACCATAGATATAATTTCACAAGTGATATATACATAAACTTTAAAATTTATACCAAAAACCTTAAACCCTTAACCACTAAAACCCCATACAAAAACCCTAAAACCTTTAACCATAGGTATAGTATCACAAGTTGATATATACATAAACTTTATAATCTATACCAAAAACCAAAAAACCCCTAACCTCACTAAACTCTATACCAAAAAAACTTAAACCCCAAATCCACTAAAACATATACCAAAAACCTTAACCCTACCACTAGGTGTAATTATCATAGTGGTATATACATAAACTTTAAAATCTTTACCAAAACCTTCAAAACCTAACCACTAAAAACCTTATACCAAAATCTTAAAACCCTGAACCACTAGGTGTAATATCACAAGTTGGTGTAATATCCAGTTACTTAATATGGAACTTCTTGGTTATATATTTTAGAGTAAACTGCAAAAATCATCCCTGTGGTTTGTAGTTTGTGGCACTAATCATCCCTAGCCGATACTATTGGCACTAATCATCCCTGAGTGGTGAAACGTTCTTTGCAAAACTTTTTGTTAAACTTTTTGCAAAAATCATCCCCAATAAGGATGATTTTTGCCGAACATTTGCCACTCAGGGATGATTAGTGCCAATAGTATCGGCTAGGGATGATTAGTGCCACAAACTACAAACCACAGGGATGATTTTTGCAGTTTACTCTATATTTTATGAACTGAATATTTATAGTCCTAAAGGTGAGTTTAGAACTTGTTTGTTGAGTATATGCAACAAAATCTTTTGTGTTTATTGGTTTGTGACTTGGATATATTGTTCATTTTAATGTTTTAGACTCTATAATATCATGTGATGTGTATAAGATGTTTGTATGTTTTGCAATTATTGAATTGGCACTTATGATAACTAAGGTATAAAATAATGAAGTATAATATCACAAATGATAATAAATGAAGTCACTTTTATCAAATGTATTATCAGTTTTTTTATTATTGTTGTTGATTTCATGTTTTACCACATGTGATATTCTAAGACTATTTGAAAACAACATCAGCCTTCAAACTTGCTAAATCCGCCTTCAGAACCTCTATTAACTAAGATTTATTTATGGCTTAACACTGATTACCCTTAAGATTGTAATATAACCAGTGATAGATATAATCTTTATCAACTAAGATTCACTCGTGGCTTAAGACTGATTACCCCCAAGATTGTAATATCACTGGTGATAAATATAACATCTATCAATTAAGATTCACCTGTGGCTTAACAATTATTACCCCTGACATTGTAATATCATTAGTGATAAATAATTGTGAACCTTTATTAACTAAGATTCACTCGTGGCTTAACACTTATTACCACCAACATTGTAATATCACCAATGATAAATAAATAATAATAAAATCGCATATGATAAATCAATATAATTTGACACTAGCTATAATATTCTACATATGATAAATAAATAAATAATAAAATAACATGTGATAATACATCAAATTATAAAAATGTTAGTTTTGTTTTTAAAATCTCACAAGTGATTAAGACAATCGTGAAAGTTCCAGTCTCATATACGTCTCCAAGTGAGAATACAAATCCACATTAGCATGTGAAGTAAATGGAGTAACGCGCCTAAGCCACCCATCACCGTTCCATACCTGAGACACTCCACGCCATTTGGCTTGAGATTGTAATATCACCGGTGATAAATATAACATTTATCAACTAAGATTCACCCGTGTCTTAACAATTATTACCCTTGACATTGTAATATCACTAGTGATAATTAAATGTGAACCTTTTTTAACTAAGATTCACCTGTTGCTTAACACTTATTACCACTGATATTGTAATATCACCACTGATAAATAAATAATAATAAAATCTCATGTGATAAATCAATATAATGTGACATTAATTATGGTATTCCACATATGATTAATATCACAGGTGATAAAGCAATATAATGTGACACTAATTATGGTTTTTTTTGAAAATTTTAACATGTAATCAATGTTATTTATTACTTGTGATATTATACTGTTAGTATAAATAAAAAGGGTTAAGCCTCTTTAGGCGAGTTCTTATTTTGCTAAAAAACAATGCAAACACTTGTTTGATTTTAAGACTATGTCAAGTTTCTATTTTCATAGTTTGCTTACTTTTTATTCATTTTGGTATTTGTATTTTTTTCGTAACCATGGACTTTGATACAATGTTATATCATAAGTGATAAACAAGTGTCACTTACAAATACCAAAATGAATAAAAATGAACAATCTATGAAAATGAAAACTCGATGTATTAAAAAAACCAAACAAGTGTTGCATTAATTTATATGACATGTCTAATATCACTTGTGATATTTCATAAACATAGTTAATGTCTAATATCACTTGTGATATTTCAGAAACAAAAAGCATATACTTGTTTGTTTATGAAATATCACGAGTGATATTTGACATTAATTATGTTTATAAAATATTACAAATGATATTAGACATGTCATATAATAAAGCTTAACTAATAAGCATTGTATATCACAACTGATAAACTTTATTATGAAGCAATCACATCAACAAAACACATCAATCTAATTGAAGTTCAAGCAAAATTAAGCTAGCGTAACTAATAAGTAAAATAAACTGTTATAAACTTAAAATATCACATGTCATACTACACATATGATACAGAGCATATAACATAGACATGATCCAAGATCATATACTGGTAAATGGTAATCATGAGTTTGTATATATAGAAAGGGATATGTTTTGGCTCTATATTTCATGGCTAGACCATTTTACATAGGGTTACTACTGATTTCCATGAAAGTTGCTTCAAGCTCAACGGATGTGCTTCATCAATATCAATATAGTTAGATAAAGAAGTTGGTTCTAAGTCGACATAGTAATAAAAAAGAGATGATTTTCCTTGAAATCCCTCCATTCAAGCTTATTCTATCTCCATGTGTAACAATATCTGAACTCTTGTCACTGATATCGTTTGTGCTAAAAAAGTCATACCATTATAAGAAAATGTTAACTTTCAAGCTATTAGTTGACATAAAAATGAAGAAACACTGTTACAAAAAAGTCGCAAATAATTATAATCACATATTCACATGATTCACATTTCAACAGGACTGAAAATTACCAAATGATTAACTAATAAATTACCAAATGTGACTTTGATCAAACAATACCTTAATAGTTAATAGTCACAAACTTTGATCACATACAATTACGAAACTTTAGCAAGCATTCATGTCAGTGATATTTCATGCCATTACAGTAAAACAATCGTGTTAAATTACAAAACTTAAACTAAACACCAGGTGCAAACTTGGTAAAGAAATGAGAATCTAAAACAGTTTATATATAGGCACCACATAATTAAGAATTAAGGCCAATACACTTAACTTGTCATTGATATTTCATGCATTGTATTCTAGAGTTGATATTTCATGCATTATATAGGTATCACGTAACAAAGACTTTTTGAGTTAATTCTAGAGTCGCCATTTGATTTTTGGGTCTTATTAGGTTGACTCAATAACGTTAATTATCTAACCCGACCCGATAACATTGTCAGGTTATCGGGTTCGGGTCAAAATAACCCAACAAGACTTTAAAATCTGATTTAACCCGACTCGATAAGCCTTATCGGGTTCGGGTTCGGGTCGGGTCGGCCCGAACCTACTCACACCCCTAGACAAACAACAAAAACCATGAAAGACAGAAATATGGTTTCACTAATATAATTATTCACATAGATTCATAAGAGTTGCCACTAAGATAACTTCATTAATTATAATAAAGTAACACAAAGCGAGGGTCGAGATAGGGGTGATGAAGGGAGGATAAATAATAAGAGTTTAGATATGAGATATTATCAGTTATGCGCAGAAAGTAGAGATAAGCTAAATGAGAACATATGTCAAACAGTGACATATACAATACCTAGAAACTTATACTAGCCTACTTTACTTTGGTCCTAGCCTTTTTGCGCCTCTCACCTATGGCGAGTTGCAAGGTTGGCCACCTCAGTTCTGTTTTCGTCTTTAACTACCCTGCCTTTTATCAAATATCTTTTCTGTTTGGACAGTAGCTCATATACATAATCAACGTCATGTCCATGATCCATCAAATATAGATTTTATTATTACCAAAAGTGGTTGTTGCTTCATTGGAGAGTTGTATTAACCAGATATGAATGCAATAGTAAGGTAAATATTGTGGGAAAATGTTTTAACCAGATATGAATGCAATAGTAAGGTCAATCCTACATAAAACACAAAGAACTTACTTGGTGTGTATGGGCGTAGCAAACTGATGCATCAGCCTTGAAAAGATATACGTACAAGAATCTTTTGTTGTGACTAAAGTTATCAAATAAATATTCTCCACGTTGTGTCCCTATTCCACTTTCACCAATCAATCACACCGGATGGTGCCAACCATAAGCTGCATAATTAAATCATAAGAGATATTAAATGTTTTATAAATAAGAGTTCATGTGAAAAGTACAGGTTCTTTAGTATAAGTCGAGTAATAAAATGTTTAAGGTAACATCATTAATGACTTTATTGAGTTGAGTAATAAAATGTCCGTGCATATATTATATAGATTATATCAATAGACAGAAAAGAAATGAACACGTTCGACCCGTTCCATCTGTTTTCATTTAAGCAAGATCAGTTACCCATTTGACCCTTTAGAGAAACTTTAATCCAAATCGACCCATTTGCTCGTACATGGGTTGAAAGGGCTTCCTATAGTTAAGAGAAAAATGAAACGGAATACAAATAACTCCATAGCAGCTAGAAATCACACATTCACTTGTTTTAGTTACCTTAAAGCAAAAAATTTCTTACACTTAATTGTTGTTTTTTCTTTTACCTTTTCATAGTTTTAACTATTAACCTTAAAGTTTTAATTCAGATAGCTTAATTGTAGTGATACTAGTGAAGTACTTTGTTTTGAGACGTTTATTACGCATGTTTACATAAATTTTTATCCGCAAATCAATGAATGTGCATTGAAACTTAACTTTTTTGTGTTTTTACTTTTTACTTTGGTATTTTTAATTTTGAACCTTTACATTTTCAGAGGATATTATATAAATTTATATTTGATGATAAATAAAATAAAATATATTTTTGACTCGTGTATCCGGTTGCTTACAAACATGAAAAATTGGTAGGATCTTACGATCTCGAACTTGCAAAGACAAAAACGATCCCAGGTGGAATCGCGATCTTGACAGCCTTGCTAACCATAAGCTGCACAATTAATGATAACATATATTAAATGTTTTATAAATAAGAGTTCATGTGAAAAGTACAGGTTCTTTTAGGATTTGGAGTCGAGTAATAAAATGTTTAGTAACATCCAATTAATGACTTTATTGGTTGATATAATAAAAATTACGTGCATAGAATAATATAGAATTAATGTCAATAGGACTGAAAAATAAATGAACACGTTTGACCTGTTCCATCTGTTTTCATTTAAGCAAGATCAGTTACCCATTTGACCCTTTAGAGAAACTTTAATCCAAATCCCCCAATTGCTCAGTACAGAGGGTTGAAAGGCTCCTATAGTTTAAAAATAGAAAAATGAAACGAATACAAATAACTCCATAACAGCTAGATAATAACAGGTGTGTGAAAAAATTCTAAAAATGTAAAACTATCCAGTTTCGTTTAACAACGATTTATGACACCAACTAAGGTGCAAGCAGATCCCTGACACATCAAAACATTCTTTGAATTCCTTCAAAAGCCCGAGCATGATTAGTTTGTTAGCCTCATTCCATAAAAAACAATTACTCTATAGAACTAGAGAATGATGAGATCGATACATTTAGAAATATAGTAAACAACTATTTCATAATATTCCACAAATAAGCTAAGTTTCTTGCCATCAATTTTTGCCTACCAAATGCAATTTCTTTAGGAGCCAAAATTTAAGCCCACACACCTAACAGTAAACCAGCCATCACGTGAATATCATATTCATTACATAATTGGGTGTATTATGAGTTAAAAATTATCCTTCTTATACATGAAAAAGGCTAAAACATTGCATTTACATGGAGTATCCTCAAAATAACTACATGTTAAAATGTAGTTTTCGAGCTAACATAGTCATCAAACACCTTGTGGTCGGCTTTGAATCCTAGAATCCTAGATACAACACATAGTACATCGTACATCAAGCAATCAACAATGTTTAAGCATGCTATCGAAACACCTTGTATAAGTGTTTTCACCTACGATATAGCAATCAATAAATTTAACCTTACCATCAAATTTCATCTACGATCATAGCAATTATTAATCTCCAAGCAAACATACACATTGATCACATATTACAACAAAATTAATAAAGTTAACTAAAGCTACGAAATCACCGTTTAGGCCAAGCTTTTTGAATCATTTCATTCTAATTTTGATAAAATCTGCAATACATTCAAACAAGATGATTAATTCATAAAAAAGTCAATGGATTGAGAAAGGTAAACACTGAATAAAGAAGATGGTATGTTAGGGTTAAAGTAAGTGTGTTATGGAGTTATTTGTTAAAGTAAGATCGATGTGAGTAACTGATTGATTTATAGAGGGAAGAGGTCGGAAGGAAAACACACTAAAGTGTGTGAAAATAAAAGAGGCTAATGAAAAAAATTATATAGGTACAGAAAATAAGATTAATTAATTAAATCTTAGATTAATCTTCACCATTAGATCAAACCCAAATGAATAGTGGGAATTTGTCCCTTGGTATGTGAGGAGAAACTGATATGCAAATGAACTTTTCTCTATCCTTAATAGTTTTCAGATTTACATAATAATATTTTTAGAAGTTAAAGTTACCTTCGTTAACCATATTTTGTTGGATTCGGTATAACAAATTCTTTGCTAAAAGGAAAATATAGACAAATTCAGATACATTTTGAGTAAACTTGATGCATATAGTAAAATGCCGAGTTCCCATTTATAATTTCCGGCTACATGTTTAAATCTAAATCTTTTTATTTAATATTGGGCACCAAACCGGACAGACAAAACCGAATTGCTCAAAACACCGGTTCGCGTGTTCGGTGTCCAGCAAATCATAATGGCCAATTATTCGTAAGACCAAATCGGACCGAACTAAACCGAGAATCGAATACAAGGAAAATGATGAATCGAGGACCGGACCGAAATATGGTCTGGTTCGAGCAAGTTTTTCAAATCGTTTTGGTCCACGCTCAACCCTATATAGTCGAAAGATAGTAATTTGGTTTACATTTTCTAGAAACAGATAATTGAAGTGCATCAACCTCTACCGGTCGTCGTTCACCCACATCATGATGACCAGGTTCTACACGTACAGAAAGTCGACCATTGATAGTTGCTACACCTTTGAACCCTTACTGCAAATTTTTTACCTTTGAACATGATTTTACCAGATGCCTATTATTGGTTCTTGTTAATATTACTCCATTATGTTACCATAGTTGATAACTTAATACAAAATCTATACTTCCTATTAAAAAAGAGTTTTCAATGACATCATGAATTTGCAATTTGGGTTAGGTGTCATTTAACTAGAGTGTTTGGATAAAAATTGCTTATGTCATAATTCAATTATAATTCCTACGTTGTAAATACTCGCTACGATTTTTACGAGTATTGGTTGTATGAAAATACATTTGGTGGAATTCCAAAAAATTTGCAGTCACTTTGTTCTCTTTGAACTGCTTTTGTCTGTCAGTTTCCTATAGTAATATCAAGCAATTTAAATTCAAAAATCATACTTGCTTCTATATAGTCTCTAACCTATTCTCCATCGCTCACTTAATACACACACAAAGCCTATGTTTGTTGCCACTGAAACTGCCACCACCATAACGAACCTCTCTCTCGGTTGTTATGGGGTGCTATGTAGTTTTGGCTGGTGGTTTTGGTGATGGTTTCTATGTGTTTGTTTGTTCTTTTCGTTCAGATCTAGCCGGGTAGGTAGTTTTATTATTGTTTTTAGCACCATCGTGATAAGCTTTGTTTCGAGTTTTTAATATGTTAGATCTGTAACTGTAAATTTTAATTTTTAAACTTCCAAGTGTTGGTGAAATTGGTGGCAGTTTTGTGGTTTCGGTTGTGTTTTGGTGGATATATGTTTAGTGGCTTCTTGATGTGTCGTATTTTCGATATTTAATTTTTGAGGCCGATGATTCTGGTTTGTTCTGTTTGCAGATAAATGAAAACTTTTTTAGCACCTATGGGTGTTAGAGCTAAGCATCTTTGTTTTTCTTTGGTTGGTTTTTTGTAAAGGTTTTTTTAGATCTGACTTCTACCGTGAAAATTTGTTTTTTCTATATTTTACTTGCAGCTTTTCACGTTTAGATGTATCTTTTGAATTGTGAGGGTAGTCATGATTATTATTATTGTCAATATATTTCATTTTTTAATACTTTGTATTTTGGACAGCTTTTGTTATGTGACATTTTCTCGTCGATGTTGAATGCAAGGGATTTGCTTTGTTTGAAAATATAAAGGAGTCTCGGTAGTGGTTAAAATATGTAAGAAGATTTAATGATGAAAGGGAGTATGGTTTTGGAGTGTGCTTTGTTTCGATCTAGAGTGATAATAGATGGAAAGTATAATAAGGGTGACATGTCACAAATGTAGAGATTTAATTAGTATGGTAAACTTGAATGATTAACTTGTATTTTCATCCGTGGTCAATCTTTTTGGGTTTTGAACATATGTATTTTTTAGTCTAAACGTTTTTATTTGTGGTTGCGGGTTTGTATTATAGATTAAAGGATGAAAAATTAGTTTTGTCCATTTGGTGTTGTCAATGATTTGTTTGTTCACCGACGAGATCTCTTAATTGGTGTTTTATGGGTTTGTGTTGGTGTTGTGGATATAATTTATGCTTGTGTTATTAGACTTTATTTTGATATGTCAAGTGATAATTTGGATATGAAAATTGAAGCCAATAACGTCCCTAAATGTGTGTCAGAGTAGGTAGCTCGGCAACAAGTATTCAAGATGTTCTTGATACTTTTTAGCATCGCCAGGCTGTGATTCTGTACCTCGAGCTTCATAACAAGTAACAGAGTATATACTGTTTGGGCGCCATTTTGTATTTTGAAAACAAAAGTAGATGTGATGGGACACTGCTAAAACTCCATGGTTATTGAGACAAAAGTACAAAAGTAAACAATTCATTTGAAACAAAAAATGCAAGTTTTTTCTTATTAAAGAAAGAAAAAAAACCGTTTAACTAAGAAATCAAAAATAAAAGCAATCAGCATATAATTGATAATTTGGAACCTTTTATTTTACTAACAATCATCATTTTGTTGGGTAATTTCGAAATAAGATCAACAAATCGGGTCAACTCGGATTTTAAGACATTGGTTTTAACTTTGTATGACTTCGTGATGCACATTTGGGTGAAGTAACATTTTAAATTTTACATCGAGTAATCTAAGTAAGGATTAATGACTAGCAGGTAAAAGAATAATATAAAACTTTTAAAGTTTGTTTTCTCATAAAATACATTTGGTATAATTTTCTTTTAAATCTATAAATTCAAATTAGTGAAGCCATGAGCTAAACAAAAACCTAAAAGAATTAATGGCTGTTAAACACTCTTCATTATCCACTTTTTTGTCGGTTAACAACGTTTCATAAAACCACTATCATCTTTAAACACTACCAACTATTTCAGTAAAAATAACACATACATAGAAAGGTACCGAGAAACAAAACATACACAAACATACTACTAAACAAAGGAATTGTGCAAAAAAACTATGTAATAGCGTCACCATGCGCGAGTACTTTGCTATTAGTCATACCTGAATCTAATACCATTAAAATGCCATTAAAGAAAAAAAAGCTCAAATTTCGAAAAACAAATACAATCAAAGCAACGTTTGTATGTTTATGTTCAAATCGATCTTTCAACACACCCTAACCATTCTCACGTCCGCCGTATGGAACACTGAGGGAAGAAGTGGCCCACAAGGTCTTGAAGAGCCTACGCCTGACGAGGTCCTAAGAGAATTGTGCGACAAAAACTACCACCAACTCTTGCCACTCATTGCCAAAAAGATGCAAAAAGAAAAGGAGCAGCAAGATAAGCTTAATGCGGTAAAGACACGCCTACTCTACGGCAACGAGACCGGAAAAAATTAAAGAAATCATGAAGAGTCGCATTACTCCGAATCCAAGACGCCAACCGCCAGAACAGAGCCAAAAAGGAGGCATGGAAATAGGCGCTCCCGAAGCACGTCACCGGTTGCTAGTGTCTTCAAAAGACTCAAACAAAACAGACCTCCTTCACCTAGGCCCAGGTCGCGGAAGGAGGGTGGTGTGTTCAATAGGTTAGGAGGAAAAGAACGAAGTGCATATTCACGTTCTGACAGTCGCCATCAGGGTTCCCACGAAAAGGAAACCGAGGTGCAACCAAGGAAGCATCATCATAGGGGCACGTCGTCCCGAGAAACTGGCGGACATTCGGAGAGTGAAGACAGTGAGGGAGGTCACTGGAAGTCCAAATCAAGAAGACACAGGTCAAACACCTACGAAGATGATCTCTCTCAGCCTTGGACGTGTGAGGAAAGAAACCCTTTCACACCTCGTATCCGGCATTTCAATTTCCCAAGGACAAGGATGCCCAGCCACGTCAAGACATATGATGGAAGCGGGGATCCGGAAGATCATTTAAAGCTATTCCAGGCCGCGGCAAAGACAGAGAGGTGGGCAATGCCAACATGGTGTCACATGTTCAACTCAACGCTCACTGGAAACGCTAGAGTCTGGTTCGACAAACTCCCAAGGGAATCCATTGACAGCTATGAAGATTTGAGAACAGCATTCAGGGAAAATTATCTCCAACAAACAAAACACATCAAGGATCCGGTGGAGATACATCATATCAAGCAAAGAGATGGAGAATCCACGGAGGACTTTATGGAAAGATACAAAGCAGAAATCCTGGATGTGGAAGGAGCGCCGGAATGCATGAAGATCTCCGGATTCATGCACGGTATAACCCACCCCGAGCTGATCAAGCGTTTATACGAGAAAATTCCGAGGTCAATGGACGAAATGTACAGGGTGACTACGTCTTTTCTGCAAGGGGAAGTTGCCGCATTCAGTCATAGTCGGAAAAAAGCACCCGCGCCGTGGAAACAGCCAGAAGGAGGAAACAAGCCAAATTTTAAGAAGGGTTTTAAAAATAAGCAAAGATCGGATCGGAAGCCAGATAGGTTTTCACTCCTTACGAAAACCCCGAAAGAAATTTTCGCTCTAGAAAAAGGAAAATTCAAGGCTCCGCCACCAATGGTAACTCCTGCGGAAAAAAGGGATCCAAACAAGTACTGTGAATTCCACGCAGATACGGGGCACAGCACGGACGAATGCATGCAGCTGAGAAAGCAGATAGATGAGATGATCAAGTCGGGTAAGTTGTCGCAATTCATCAAAGAATTAAAACAAAACGATAAGCCAAAGGCACCAAAGAAGGGGGAAACGGCCGGAAAGGATAAGCCCCTAGCCATCCTAATGATCCAACCATGGGAGAGGGTAGCCAAACAAAGGGTTACCCAGAGCTTCTCTCCGGAGACAGTAATCTCCTTTCCACCTTTAGGGGACGAAGACGGAACGGAAGGACCAATGATCATCGAAGCTGAAATAGGAGGACACTTCGTGCACCGAATATACGTAGACGGTGGAGCGTCCTCAGAAATCCTATATGAACATTGCTTCGTCAGGCTCCGGCCAGAAATAAGAAGCCAGATGGTCCCGGCCACCACACACCTCATTGGATTCAGCGGAGAAACCATTTGGCCGCTAGGACAGATATCTTTGCTAGTAAAAATAGGTGACGAAGAGCATTCCACTTCCGCATGGATGAACTTCATGGTTATCAGGTCACCATCCCAACACAATGGAATAATAGGCAGGCCGGGTATAAGAAAAATCCGTGTCGTACCATCCACGGCACATGGAATGTTGAAATTCCCAGTTGAGGGGGGAACAGTGACGTTACGAAGCAGCAGAGTCATTCCAATGGAATGTGCAATGATCTCCGGACCTAGCACACAACCCCCCATACCTAGCCAAGTGTTGGAGGAAAAGGTAAAAGTGGCCATTCATCCGGAGTACCCTGAGCAAACAATAGCCATAGGATCCACCCTAACAGAAAAGGGACGCGCGGAACTATGTGCTTTGCTCAGACAAAACCTGGATGTTTTTGCCTGGAGACCAGCAGATATGACGGGAGTCCCGCGGCATATAGCAGAGCACCGCCTAAATATCCGAGAAGGTTGCCTACCTATCAGACAAAAGAAAAGGGGGCAAGCACCGGAAAGGAATAAAGCAATCCAGGAAGAAGTGGAAAAACTGGTAGATGCCGGAATCATGAAAGAAGTCCATTATCACAGCTGGCTATCTAACCCGGTCATGGTCAAAAAACACGATGGGAGCTGGCGAATGTGTATGGATTTCAAAAATCTAAACCAAGCATGTCCTAAGGATGGATATCCTCTGCTAGAGATAAATTGGAAAATAGAATCTCTCTGCGGATACCCATTCAAATGTTTCCTGGATTACAAGGGCGAGGGGGTTCCACAAGTCAAAATGGCTCAAGGAGGACGAGATAAAAAAACTATGATTCATCACGAGCCAGGGGATATTCTGTTACTCAAAGATGTCGTTCGGCCTAAAGAATGTCGGGGCAACTTACCAACGCTTGGTAGACAGGGCATTCCAGGGCATTCCAAAAGCAGATCGGACGTAACCTGGAAGTATATGTCGATGACTTGGTCATAAAAAGCCATACGGAAGAAGAAATTATCCGAGACATAGAAGAAACATTAAAAACTCTCCGGCAAATAAATATGAAGCTAAATCCAAAAAAATGCACCTTCAGAATGCATGAGGGGATGTTTTTGGGATACAAAGTAAACGCTGAAGGTCTGAAAGTATGCCCAGATAAAGCAGACGCGATCCTTAGCCTACCGTCTTCGGGATACCTTAAGGACACACAAAAGCTGAACGGGAAACTCACAAGTTTAAACAGATTTCTGTCAAAATCAGCTGAAAAATCACTGCCGTTCTTTAAAACCCTGAAGAAGTGCACAAAGAAGAGAGATTTCCAATGGACTCGGGAAGCCGAAATAGCCTTCAAACATATGAAGAAACTCATAGCGAAACTCCCAATGCTGGCTGCACCAAAGGAAAAGGAGAAGTTAATCATATACCTAGCCGCGGCCAAGGAAGCTATCAACGCTGTCTTAATTACCGAAAGGGGAGGCAAGCTATTGCCAGTGTACTTTATGAGCCGTGCCCTACGAGAGCCGGAGATCAATTACACCTTTATGGAAAAATTGGTATTAGCCTTGCTCAGCGCAAGCAAACGGCTGAAAAGGTACTTCCAGGCACATACAATTGTTGTAATTACGGATCAGCCGATAAAGCAATTATTGTCAAAATTAGAGATCAGCGGGAATTTTCTTACTCTACATACACATACTTTCTCTCCTACAATGTTTTACTTAAACTCCACGCGAGTCAAAACCGTGGGGGTCCGATCCCCACGGTAAGAATAACCGTTTATTGATTTGTGCAAAAAATCAACACTTTCATTGCCCTAGTTTAATATCCATAATGCTCAAAATCATCTCGGGAACTCCGAACCCGATGTATAATTTGAGTCCTATTCTAAACCCTACACTTATTTTGTACTAACAAGTGGTGCCATCTGTGGGACGGCAACGTAACCACGTTTTCTAAAATACTCATCATGAGCACTCACGAACAACACATCCCAACCGTTCCCACGTCCGTTGTACAGAACACTGTGGGAAGAAGTGGCCCACAAGGTCTCGAAGAGCCTACGCCTGACGAGGTCCTAAGAGAATTGTGCGACAAAAACTACCACCAACTCTTGCCACTCATTGCCGAAAAGATGCAAAAAATAGAGCCTCAAGATAAGCTTAATGCGGAGAAAGGCACGCCTACTCCTAACGGCAGGACGAACCGGAAAAAATCAAAGAAATCATAAAGCTCGCATTACTCCGAACCCAGACGCAACCGGCCAGAACAGAGCCAAAAAGGAGGCATGAAATAGGCGCTCCCGAACCCGACACCGGTTGCCAGTGTCTTCAAAAGACTCAAACAAAACAGACCTCCTTCTCCTAGGCCTAGGCCGCGGAAGGAGGGTGGTGTGTTCAAATAGGTTGGGAGAAAAGAACGAAGTGCATCTGCACATGTCTGTCAGCCGTCCCCCCCATCAGGGTTCCATGAAAAAGAAACCGAGGTGCAACCAAGAAGCATCATCATAGGGCCCGTCGTCCAGGAAAACTGCGGACATTCGAAGAGTGAAGAACGGTGAGGGAGGTCCACTGGAATCCAAATCAAGAGACACATGTCAAACACCTACGAAATGAGTCTCTCCGCTCTCATCCTTGACGTGTGAGAAAAGAAACCCTTTCACCACCTCGTATTCCGGCATTTCAAGTTTCCCAAGACAAGGAATGCCCAGTCACGTCAAGGACATCTATGAAGCGGGGACCGAAAGATCATTTAAAGCTATCCAACAGGCCGTGACAAAGAAGATAGTGCAAATGCCAACTGGTGTCACATGTTTCAACTCAAAGTTCTCTGAAACGCTAGAGTTGGTTCGACAGACCTCCCAGGGAATCCAATTGACAGCTAATGAAAGATTTTTAGAACAGCATTCAGAGAAAATTACTCCAGACAAAACAAACACATCAAGGATCCGGTGGAGTATACATCATTCAAGCAAAGAGATGGAGACTCCACGAAGGACTTTATGAAAAGATACAGAGCAGAAATCTTGATGTGGAAGGACTCCGTAATGGCATGAAGATCTCCGATTCATGCAAGATATAACCCCCCCGAGCTTATCAGGCGTTTTATACGAGAAAATTCCGAGGTCAAGGAACGAAATGTACAGGGGACTACGACATTTCTACAAGGGAAGTGCCGCATCATCATAGTCAAAAAAAAGCACCCGCACCTTGGAAACAGCCAGAAGGATGAAACAAGCCAAATTTTAAGAAGGGTTTTAAAAATAAGCAAGCATCAGGATCCGAAGCCATATAGGTTTTCCCACCCTTAACGAAAACCCCAAAGAAATTTTCGCTCTAGAAAAAGAAAATTTCAAAGAGCACCGCCACACCAATGATAAACCTCTTAACTCTTCCGGAAAAAAGGTCAAACAAGTACTGTTTTTCCACGCGATACGGGCACAACACGGACGAAAGCATGCATCTTAAAAGCAGATAGATGTTAATGATCAAGCGGTACGTTGTCCACAAATCCATCAAAGAATTAAAACAAAACTATATAAGCCAAAGCACCAAATAAGGGAAACGGCCGGTAAAGGATAACCCCTAGCCATCCCTATATGATCCAACCATGGAGAGGGTAGTCCAAACAAAGTTTACCCGGAGCTTCTCCTCCGGAGACATATTCTCCTTTCCACCTTTAATGTGACGAATACGGAACGAAGACCGAAGATCACGAAGCGACATAGAGGACAATTCGTGCACCGAATATCAGGGGGGGGGGGGGGTTTTTTTATTTTTTTCGTAGACGGTGGAAACGACCTCATAAATCCTAAAATAGAACATTTGCTTCGTCAAGGCTCTCCGGCCAGAAATAAGAAGCCAGATGGTTCCGGCCACCACACACCTCATTAGATTTAGCGGAGAAACCATTTGGCCGCTAGGACAGATATCTTTGCTAGTAAAAATAGGTGACGAAGAGCATTCCACTCCCGCATGGATGAACTTCATGGTTATCAGGTCACCATCCCAACACAATGGAATAATAGGTAGGCCGGGTATAGAAAAATCCGTGTTGTACCATCCACGGCACATGGAATGTTGAAATTCCCAGTTAAGGGGGGAGCAGTGACGTTACGAAGCAGCAGAGTCATTCCAATGGAATGTGCAATGATCTCCGAACCTAGCACACAACCTCCCATACCTAGCCAAGTGTTGGAGGAAAAGGTAAAAGTGGTCATTCATCCGGAGTACCCTGAGCAAACAATAGCCATAGGATCCACCCTAACAGAAAAGGGACGCGCGGAACTATGTGCTTTGCTCAGACAAAACCTGGATGTTTTAGCCTGGAGACCAGCAGATATGACGGGAGTCCCGCGGCATATAGCAGAGCACCGCCTAAATATCTGAGAAGGTTGCCTACCTATCAGAAAAAAAGGGGGGCAAGCACAGGAAAGGAATAAAGCAATCCAGGAAGAAGTGGAAAAACTGGTAGATGCCAGAATTATGAAAGAAGTCCATTATCACAGCTGGCTATCTAACCCGGTCATGGTCAAAAAACACGATGGGAGCTGGCGAATGTGTGTGGATTTCAAAGATCTAAACCAAGCATGTCCTAAGGATGGATATCCGCTGCCAGAGATAGATTGGAAAGTAGAATCTCTCTGCGGATACCCCTTCAAATGTTTCCTGGACGCATACAAGGGGTACCCAAAAATCATGATTTTTTTAGAGGTTCTTGTTGATTTTAAGATTTTAATTATAATGATTTTTTTGGTATTACTTATAGTGATTTTATTTAATTCATTAATATATATACTATGAGCGATCAAATACGATGTCGTTTCGGCACGGGCCAAAAACGACAACCCAAAAATCAGCTCAAAATAGAAAAAAAATTACAAAACGTATCCTTTAACTTTTAATTATTTACGACTTTTTTATATAATAAAGTTTATTTATCAAATATATAACACATATCTAATTATTCATTCAGATATAAAAATACCTGCGTGTCGAAAAATGACAGCCTAAAACTAGGACCAAAATAGGAAAAAAATACAAAACGTACCCTCAACTTTTAACTATTTACGACTTATATATATAATAAACTTTATTTATCAAATATATAACACATATCTACCTATTCATTCAAATCAAAAAACACCCGCGGAAAGAT